>JAAGNO010001928.1:36886-52847 GCA_033439905.1 Ceryle rudis
CTTGTAGCCTGCAGATTAGCAAGGGCTTTTCCTCCCTGGGTGAACAAAAATCTCTTTCTGGATTTCACTTCTCTGACCCTGGTTAGGGGACAGTTGCATGGGCAAGGTGAGTGGATGTCATCCTGAGTAAACCTTTTTCCTGTCGGATATCAGATCCAGTCTTTGATTTGAGTTTGGGTTTTGTTTTGTTTTTTGTTTGTGCTTTTTTTGTTTATTCTTTGTTTGTTTTGGGGATTGGGTTGTTTGTGGCTTTGTTTGGGGGGGTTGTTTGTTTGTTTTTTGTGTTGGGTTTTTTGTTTGTTTGATTGTTTTGTTTGTTTGGCTTTTTCCATTTTTTCTTCTGGGAAGTCTGAGGAGGGGAGAAAACCTGGTGCAGTGAATGATAAATGTGAATCTCTAGTGACCTCCCTGGGGTCTGAATGTCAGCCTTGCTCAGCTAGTTTGTGAGGTCCTGAAACATTAGTGCTTGAAAAGTAAAGTTCCCATAATCTTCTATCAGTTGATCAGCAATTAAGCTTTTGGTAACTCCTCTGTGGACTTACTGTAAAATCTGCTTTCCTTTTCCTAGGACAAGAAGCTGATAAAAGCATTGTTTGACGTGTTGGCGCATCCACAGAACTACTTCAAGTACACAGCCCAAGAGTCAAGAGAGATGTTCCCAAGATCCTTCATTCGGCTGCTGCGCTCTAAAGTTTCCAGATTTTTGAGGCCATACAAATAGTTGGCACTGTACTTCAAACACTAACCAGCCCCTGGTCAGGCACAAAGGGGTTGTGGTAGGTGGGGATGCTTTCTGGCAGAGAAACTCCAGAGAAGCTTGCCAGCGACCTTCTTGGCAGAGTTTGGCTTTCTCAGCTAATATAAATATTTTGGTGAACAGAATTTTGATTCCTTTCCTGATAATAACATTTGGGTACCAAGGATACTTCTTGGGTCTCTGAAGCAGAAGCTGCCCATAATTTCTCTAACTGAATGGTGCCAAGCAGAAGTTTATAAAGCTCTGCCCTGTTGCTTTATCAGTAAGTTTAAAAGCTCACGAGGACAGAGAAGCTAAGTGGTGTGGTTTGGAATGGACTCTGGGCTGCCATTAATGCATCTTACCTCAACAAATCTGGGCTCGTCTTTGGTCTTGCTGAAAGTGAGAACAAGATTGACGTCTCACTTAACTTTTGCTGCACAGGAAAATCAGAGCTAAGATTGAAATAGTTGTAGTACAAACCAGCATGTCCAAGAATTGCACAAGGTGTAGTTTTTCTCTGAGCTGTACGTTGTGTGATGCATGTGGAGAAATCGGCAAAGGGTTGCATATTGGCTTGAGGGCTCTGGATCATGCTGTGCTCATGCTAATGACCTATTGGTTTACTTGGAGTGGTACCAGTATAAAACCAGGGCACCACAGTAATGGAAAACAGACCCTGTCCTGCTGGACACTTCCATTTTGGGCTGGCTGCAAATGTTAACAGCACAGATCCTTTGCTAAATCTCTCCAGGGCATAGGCCTGGGAGAGCATGAGGTACAGGCTCTTCCCAGTGGTGTGAAGTTCTGTCCTCTGAGCACCTGCAGTTGAACACACAAGCCCCGTTTTAAACGCAAGCTTTGCGTAGATCATGCTCTTGTACGTCACTGTTTAAACCTGTATAGGGTTCTTATATGAACCTCTAGCCTTATATTCCTTATCTTGTCTGACCACCTTGCGATGACCTTGCTGAGCGGAGAAGGGCTGCTCTCCTGTCTTGCTGGAGAGACATAGATGTGCAAACCTCAACCAAACTGCAGCTGCAAAAGTTGTCTGTGGCCAAATGCTGTTCAAGACTCCCAAACTCTGTGTCCTTTTCCTCAGGTTGTGATTCTTGTGTGAGAGAAGACTCTCCTGAAAGGGCCTGCAGGGAGAACCGTGGTGACCCAAACGTTACGTCAGTGCTTTTCTGTCCACCCTTACATTACATAGCTATCGTCTGGCCACACAAACCATTTCCTCGGTGTAATGTAGCTTTTGGGCCTGCAGTCTGGAAGGCAGGTGGCTGCAGCCCCACTCCTTTGGAGATGGACTTTTACAGCCTCAATCTTTCGGTCACTGGCAGTGCAGAGCGGTGCAGCCGGCACCAAACTTCCTCCATCTGCCCCCGCAGGAAAGGCACTGACGTGTTGCAGTGCAGCCAGGACAAATGCTTCCTTTCCTGGGGCATGGAGTTGGATCTCCTGGGCTTTCATTGCATTGGTACGTGGTATTTAACTGTTGTATGTGAGTAACGCCAGGTCCCCAGTGGGATGGATGAAACCCTCTTCGAGAGCCACAGTCTGAATCGAATCAGGGCATTATTCCACTGTCCTGAAATAACACCCGTGGTCTGGCCAGAGGAGGGAAATGGCTTGTGCTGCTGCCTGGAGGGAGAGCTGTGTCTTAGCTGGCTGCACCAGAGCTCTTTGGCAGGGTGGTGAGCACCCGTGCTGGGAACAGGGCTGCCAGGCCTGCAGCAATGGGGAGCAAACAGGAGGGAGGGACCCAGGGGGTGAATTAGCAGAGCAGAGGGGAAGGAACCTTGTGCCTTCCTGGCTGGTTTGCTTCATCCTGCCTTCGAAGGGGGGTGAGGACAGGGGCTACCTGGAAGAAGGTGTGATGAGGCAGTGCGATCGGTGCGAGGAATGGCCAAGGGATGCCAAAACAAGAGGAAGGGTGGCGAGAAAGGCTTGCTGCATCTGGTGAAGTGGATGTTGTGGTGAGATCCGGGGAAGATATTTCAAGATAGTTTCCCTCTGGCTGCAAAGCCCCTTCTTTCTACTGTTCATGGCTGCCCATGCCAGATGCAGCGGGTCGGTGAGGCACAGTGACCCACCAACCGTCTCCATGTGGCAATGGAATGTTTGACATGGGTGAGATGCAGCAGTTCTGCTCCAAGTGCATGGGTGAGTTAGAGGCCTGCTGGTGGAGCCCTGGGAGGAGAGGACCATGATCTGGGCCAAGCCCAGCAGAGTTGCTTTGCCATCTGCGTGCTCTCTGCCAAGGGAAGCCAGGCAGTTCTTGCTGTCTTCCCTCCCAAGAAGGCTACAGATCTCAATATTTCTTGTTGTCGAGTGACACAGAAATCCAGGTTCAAGAAAACAAAAGTGGCGAAGCAGCAAGGTATTTTTCATTGGTGAAACTGGGCTTTCTTGCTCTGTGCGTGTGAGGTGCTGACTGGAGCTCTGGGTTCGTCACGCTGCACCTCATCCTGTAGGCACTCTCTGTTCTAGCTCTGCATGGCTGCTCTGGGGCCAGCTCTCGCCTTCTGTCTGTGCAGTGGATCTCGGCTTTGCTGTGCACAGGCCGTTTTCACTGTTGTCCGTGGAACTCGTCGGGGAGGTGTACGGTTGAGGCTAAGGAGAAAAAACTGCCCTTTCTTGAAGAATGCTTTTCGTTTCACAGCCCTATTCATTTGCTACATAAAAAGTAAATGACTCCGAAGCACTTCTGTTACCCTGCCTCTAAAACTATGAATCAAAATTCCCCCCTTTACTGTAGATCCCGTGTGTGCAGTAAAAAGTGAATAGGAAATTTTTCCCACCTTAAATATTGCGAGAAGTGATAACTGCTGCAGAATGTTGTAACACTTGGCATTGTATCCTCGTAGCGATGGTAGTGGCTCTGCAGGAATTATAATTTCCGTTTTCTGTGCGGTTCTAGGCTGGTGTTATTTTTTGGCAACAAATAAGTCAAAAAGTGTTTAACAGGAATTTAACTTTTGAAATAATTAGTGTTAACTGGATGGCCGATGTCACCTACGGGAGATAAGCATAAAGATCTTTTCCATGATTGTAAATTACTGTAAAATGTGTCAGATGGTTACTCTTAATAAGAGAAATAAACCAGTGAACTTTTAGTTGCATGAAAACCTCGGGTAATATTTTTAGTTGTCTTTGCTGTGCTAAATAATAGTTTTGTGACAAAAACCAATAGTTGTGTAGCAAGTTATTGCACATCAGACTTTATCGTGGGAACGTCTGCTTACCCCAGAGCATTCTGTTTCGTGTAATATATTGTTAGCCTGCATCTATTGCCCAGAAAGGTAGAGTTCTTCAGATATTTAGTGGTGCACATATTTCTGGCTGGTATGATAACCAGAATTATCCTGGTATTAATTGTGCTAGAAATGTCTCCTCTGTGATAAGCTGGAGTCAATTGGCCTGTTGTGACCAGCTGTGTGAAGACAGAATAAACTACTTAAATTCTAAAGTATTTATTATTTTGCAAATTAACATGATTACTTTGAAAAACAACCACCAACCAAACCTCCTTGTTTAAACTTAATAATAAAAAAAAACCCCACAAACCAAAACAAGGTGAAAACCTGTGTTAAGACACAAGTTCCCAG
The DNA here is from genome assembly GCA_033439905.1 of Ceryle rudis. Lineage (NCBI taxonomy): Eukaryota > Metazoa > Chordata > Aves > Coraciiformes > Cerylidae > Ceryle > Ceryle rudis. The sequence continues at coordinate 41,237 of JAAGNO010001928.1, forward strand.
AGTGCTTTTAACATTAATGATGAAACCACAGTTTCATCAGAGCTTTTACTGAAATCCCCTGACTCTATCTCTTAGAATTAAAAAATAGAATTAGGTCATAGGAAATGATGAATAAGTTGATCTATAATTTTTAATAAGGGGTATTTTTTCCTGTATTTGTTTCTGTGATGCTATGTTGAAATTACTTGTAGTCAGTCTATCAAACTTATAAAAATAATCCCAGAATCTTAATTTATTCAGTTGTTTCTTTGACCCTTAGCTTCCTTTGATCCGAGTGGCAAGGACTGATTTGTATTAAACCGAAGGTAGCCAGCAAGGTTCCTTTGGTGCACTTCTGGAAGGTACAAGTGTACAATTCAGCTGTTGGCTCTAGAAAGATGAAATTACTTTCCATGGAGAAGAGAGCAAAGTAAATGACATACAGGAGCATAATGACCACGGGCAAGTATGGTGACTAGGGGCTAAATCACGGCAGAAAACTGTGGTGTTCAAATATTCTCCCTGATGCTGTGGCTGCTGGCACGCACTAGACTGCAGCGATGGACACGTGAGTGCTTGCATCCCCGCCAGTGAGGGGAGTGTCCGCGTGAGCGGTAGTGTGAACTCCCAGAGCAGTGGGAGATGAAATTCTGACTGGGACCTTCGGGTTTTTACGTAACCGAAATAAGTAATAGCAGAAGATAGAGAGCAAGACCTGAAGCTTATTTAAACCCAAGGAATCTGAAGAGGTCTGATGCAGGTAAGCGGGAAGCAGTGGTATTACCATACTCCTTGGGAACAGAATGCAAGGGTAGTGGTCCACGAATATTTCTGAATTAAACTTATATGCAAATGCTTTTTCTGTCATGCATATAGATGACATCCTGTAAATGCAATAAACGCTGAATGTAAAACCTGTCACAACTGAAATATACCTACGCTTCCTATCTTGCTTTTAATGCTGCTCTATTCCAACTGCTTGCGCGAGGCTGCTGCTGGCAGACACAAGTGAGTACTTTCTTAAAGACTTGAGCCACATCCAGGGCTGGCACAAGTAGGTTTGTTTTTAGGCATCCCTAGAACCAGCCTGTCCAATGGCACATCTTGCTACTGCCCATTTAGTTTGAAAAATTATTATGCTCATAGGCAGATTTTCCATCTCTGTTGTGGAGCTCTGCTTTCCACAACGTATGTTCTGCTGTCACTGTAGAACACCCATGAGCAGGGATGCAAATACAGCACGGGGGGGGAAAGCAGAAATTGAGTGTTCCAGGGACAGGTTCTACTCTCATAAGGGAAGTTCATCCAGTTGCCATCTAAGTCAGTGCAAATTCTGCATGACTTTCCACATGTTGCTCTTTTAAACTACCTTATTAAACCACTCTTAAGTATTTAAAAAAGAAAAAAAAAAAACCTTTCTCTGTTGACATATATGTTAGTGCAGCTGTTCTGATTAAACCAAGTTTGAAGAGTAAGAAAGGGTTTTGAAGTCTGAAGGAAAGCCTGTCTAATACACAATAAAAAAATAGGTCAGAAAAGACGACCTTGACATTTTTTCCTTATTTAACATGTCTGTAAATACAGAATTCATTAAGGAAACTCCCTCACACTGGCTAGCTGCTAAACTTGATCTAATGCAACTGAAGCCTGCTCTCTTGACGGCGAAGTTTATTCAGTAGGCAATGTAAACTTGCAAACCTGGATATTAATCCTGTGCCATGGAATTTCCCAGCTGTGACAGTTCAGAGGATCAGCAGATAAGAAGCTCATAGATTTAAGGAGAGAAAAAGTTGTATTGGAAGCTGAAATATTCTGAAGTGGTCACTTGAGATGCAATTTTTTTTTTTTTTTGTTTACTAGTTCTTTGTTCAGGTGCTTCATAGAACAAGAGGGAATGGATTCAAGCTGCTGTTAACAGGGCAAGTTTAGACTGGACATTAGGGAAAAATTTTTCAGAGTGGTCAGCCACTGGAACAGGCTGCCCAGGGAGGGGGTTGAGTCACCATCCCTGGATGTGTAGAAGGGTCATTTAGATGGGGTGTTGGGGGATGTGGTTTAGGGGTGAACTTTGTAGAGTAGGGTTAATGGTCGGATTCAATGATCCCCAGGGTCTTTTCCAACCTGAATGATTCTATGATTCTATGTTATACCAAGACTGTTGCAAACTTCCACAAACCCCTTATGTACAGAGCACATTCGTGCTTGCACAGGGTTAGAGAAAGCTTCACCTTCTGCGCCGGAATCTGATACAGCAGCAGTAGCCTGAATGTATTTTTTGTGCATAGAAGACATGGAACAAAATACTAAGCGTGGACAGGAGCCTTGATGTGAGTTGGCTGGAGAGTCTTATTCTGCATGTATGTTCAGGAGATGGAGCAAGGTAGAGGTGTGTTAAATAAAGGGGCCCTGTGTGAGCAGGGCCAGGGTGGGCTGGCCCGCAGGGGCTCCTCCCCGGGGACTCCGCGCTTGGTGCAGGGTGTGTGTGCCGCCTGCGGGCGTGGACGAGCGTGCGCCCGGCCAGAAAGACAAAGCCGCTGAAGCTGGGAGCCTTAGAGGTGTGTAGAAAGGTGTGCAGAGGCAGTGTAGGACTAGGACAAGATGGGGGACTCGATGCTGGCCAGCATGGCAGCCGAGGAGCCTGCTGGCCACTGGTGTGCTGGCAGCCCTCAGGGGCTTCTGTAGGACCTGCAGGGCTGGGCATGTGTTCCCTGCAACTTTCTGTCATCAGCTACAGGCCCCCAAAAAAGCAGGAAAGATTTGAGGTTAAGCAGAAGAGCAAACGAGGGTTCAAACACACCTCACTTTTGCATTTGGAGGTACCACAAGTCCTTTAGTGGTGTGGTATTTGCTGTCAGCGTGGTGCGGCAGGAGCCTCAGAGTTTGCTCTGGATTTAGAGCAAGAGGTTAGGAGTTGGTTGTCACCGCATCAGCATCTGCCTCACACCCTCTTTGTGCCAAGGCTCTGTAGCTACATGTGTCCCATCGCCAGCTGGGAGACCTGTTCCAAAATGCCAGCTCATCTAGCTTCTGGAGGAAAGCCCAGCCATGGATAGCAGCTGAGCATAAGGGAGGGAGGGGATCACGGCTTTTCTGGGGTTTAATATGGAAATCAAGAAAGCACTCCAGAAAACTGGGAATTTGGTATCCCCATGTCCAGCAGGCAAGTCTGGCTGTGACACAACCCTGCTGATGAATTCGGGTGGCCCCCAGTTTGGTGCTCCTGATGTAGCGCTGATGTGAGGGGCTGTGTGGAAAAGCTGAGAGGTACTAGTTATTAAAAACAGGCCTGGCAGAAAAGTGCTCAGGGGGCCTGTCTGGCTTACACAGCATAACTGGTGCGCCCCGGCTCCTGTAGGTGCTAATTCTCTCAGCAAACTTACAAAAATAAAACCCTGAAAAGTCTCATCCAGGCTGAGAACAGCAACTTCATTCAGTGGAAGAAGGAAGCTTAGCTCTAGGAATGGAGTGCTTAACACTGCAGGCATTGCTGTCTTCCTCAGCTAGTCCAGAGAGCCCCTCAGCCAGTGCCCGTGGAGTGAGATGGTCTCAGCGGTGCTGAGATAAGCACCTTACAAATACCTGTTCCAGCTCTGTACTGAACACACGTCCAACTTGACCTCATTTGCTCCTGGGGTGGGTAGCAAAGGCCCATAGCTCTCTTGGCCAGCAGGATGTTTCCACACGCAGCAACGGAGAAGGAAAACGTGATGCAGAAGATGCTCTGGCTTAGCAGTGCTGTAGGCACATCTCCCTGTAAGATGCTAGAGCCTCATTTCTCTCTCAGGTATTTCTCTGGGTCCATCCTTGCCTGGTATGTTGCAGAGGGGCTCAAATGGGAGATTTTTTGAGGCTTTGGGGAGCTGTGCTAAGGAGGTATAGGTCATGGTGTGTGGGCTTCTGTCTGTCGGGTGGTACAGACATGTGGATGGGCTGAGGGAAGCAGCTTGCTGCCTGGGACAGGCTTCCTCAGCCTGGCTGGAATCCAAAGGGCTATTTCCCGGTCCACTGGCAACTGCAGGACATGTGGACCAAGGACTGAAATGTTCTTCTGGGGAACTGTAATGGGAGCTCCAGTCAGCTTTTCTGAGGGCATTGGCGCTGGCAGCCAAAATACACAATTCGAATGTTCTTTGTTTGGCAGCTCCTAGTCCCAACCACTGCCTCTGATACAATTATTGATTTATTTATTTAGAAGAGGGAGTGATTTTTCCAAATAACCTTGTACTTTGCACTTTTCTACTTTTACAAAATGCAACTATGGCACCTGGAAAGGCCCATGCTGCTAGACCAGGTATTGCTCCCACTTCAGATTGCAGCAGGAGGAGACCCTCTTCTGAACTGAATTCTGACCGCTGGTCAAGGCCGTTCCCCCTTCTTTTCCAAATGACTAGCGAGGAAAAGGCAGGTTGCCAGTTGCTGATTTTCAGTCAGAATAAACCTCAAAGAAAGCTGGATGAAATGGGCTGTGAATATGTAACTTCAGTTACTGTCATTTGCTTCTGCGAATGGTGAGCGATTCTGACACTTTGTCTGACTCCATCTCTCTCGTGACTCAGTTCTTACAGCTGTCAATCATGAGCCAAACACTTGTCTTTGGAAATATAATTGTGTGTATGATGAGCTGCTGATTTCTTCCATTACTTCAGGGGACGTTGCTCATCTTGATCACAGCTTGACTCCCACCAGTGGTTGGCTAGATGACCTTGTGGTAAATTACACCCAGGGTAGGGCAGAAAGACCTCAAAGCACAGGTAATCAATAGCGCCGTGTCTCTCATGGTTCATACCTGCAGTGCACGTGCCCCCACTCTCCTGGGGCAGCTGGCTTCCTTTTTGGACACAGTGGGAGCTAAAGTATCTTTCAGCTGACTAGCCTTGGATAGATGGAGATATTTAACCAAACCACAACATGGCAAACACAACCTCTGTGTTAGGAGAGTTACATTGAAGTACTGTTGATGATTCTGTGCGTTAGCAAATATTAGCACTGAGTATCCAGTAACACGTCTCACTAAATCTTACCCGTTATGAGTCGCTGCAGTGTTGTGTGTGCCGTGCGGAGAGGGGCACAATGGTAGCTCACTTATACCTGCAGCACTTGAGAGTGTTGGAGTCTTGGCTTCATAAAATAAACATAAGAGCTCCACAGAGGTGAGAGATCCTGTGTTTGACTAACACTGTGGTGACCTCCTCTCTAATGTTGATGTAAATCATATTTTTATCTTAAATGGATGCTGTAAAATATCTTGGGTTTAGATTTTGGGTTATCTTAAAGTTCAGAAATAAAGATACTTAGATGCAGTCAATGAACTTGTGGTTCCAAAATATTTATTTATTTATTTATTTGAACTTAGAACATTTAAGTCCTGACTTCATTGAATATTGATCTGTTAGGAAACTAGAGCAATTCCAGACTTTGTAAAAAACCTATACAAAACAGCCTGCCCACTCCTCCTCAGCTTGGAAGGAGGGGTGCAAAGCTGTCTTAGATCCAAGCTCCATGAGAGTGGAAATATGTGACAAATGTAATCCCTCTACAGATACTCCTCTAACTAGTAGAGGCAGAAGAGGTTCATGGTCCTTGTAAAACTACTGTAAGGATGTTATTCCTGGGTGATCCCCACACTGGCACAAGCTGAAGCAAGTACCTCTTCTCAGGGTTTTTGCAGAAGGGCTGGGAAATCCCAGTTCTGCTCCACTTGCTTCACCACTGGAGATGCTCTGTCATGTTGGTCCTCTTCACCCGGTAAACTGGGAGTGCCATACAGGAACCTTTCAAAGGGCATTACTGTTTCACAGCTGACCTGTACTAATTCTGGGCTAGAAACAAAGTGTTCATTTGGTTTTTAGCTTGGTTTGAAATTATGTCCTGAGATTTCTGTTTTCCAGGAAGGAAATTTAAGAGCTTCCCTGAGGAGTTCCCCCTCCCTCTCCCCAAGTGCTGCTATTCAGGAACCACACCAGTCCAAAGCAGCTGGAATGAGAAGTGCCTTCGCAGTGGATTTATACTTGGGCAGAGGAAAGGTCTCTAGCTAGAAAGTGAGAAAAAGCAGAGTGCTTTTAAAAGGTTTGTGTAAGTCCTTTCCGGAGTCAGAGTTCCCCCCTGTGGCAGGGAGCTTTCCAATACCTGTGACACTTCAGTGCCAGCTCTAAACTTGTCACCCAAGGCAAGAGATCCCTTCTGCTGTATAAGCCTCTGTACTTTTCTTATCTTGTTCCTGGTTTGGCTTTCTTTTGTTTTTTTTTTCTCATCCTCAGTTAGAGTTTCAGCGCTGACTTCAGTCCTGTCCTTGCGTGGGGAGGGCAGGGTGCTGGGTCTCACACACTTCCATAGCTCAGCATCTCTTATTCTGGACCCAGCCAGCATTTCACCCTGGTGAAGACATGAGGTTATTGGAAGATAATTCTGGATGTAACCACCTTGACTAACAGGAAGAAAGGCACTTTTTAGATTATAGAGGGGAGTTAATGTGATGTGGTTTTCTTCTGGCCCATTGTGGGCACCTGCCCATGGTGCCCGTTGCTTCTAAGAATAATTTATTAGTTTGAAAAGGAAGTACAAGGGAGAAAATGACAACCCATTTTTCCACGTTTGCAGCAATCAATGAGTAAATATTTAAAACTTCTTGCTTCCAAGTTATGATCAGGATGGTAAATCACTTCCGTGACTGTAGCTAGGCATGGATGTCATTCTGGGCATCGTGTATCCCCACTGCTTCTCCATTAATATTGAAGGTATTGACTCAAGGACAAATTTGACCAGCTGCCTTATGATTAATTAGCCACACAGGTCTAAAAGCAAACACAGATCTCCTAATTCTCCCAGGGTAATGTGTACATTAGGCACTGAAAAGGCTTTGCTTCAGTACCGTTGCTCTTAACAAATACCCCACGTGATTTTGTGTGCATACTTGATATTCTGTGTGCTAAGGCGTGACTTGCCACCATGCTGGGAAGGAGAAGTTTTGCCCCGAGAGCCTTCTGCTTGTAATCCCCATTCAGCAAAGCATTTGAACAGGTACTTAAACTCATTATTGTATTGGAGTACTTAAGCCAAGAACGGCTTGCTTTGTGTCCACAAAACACTGAAAGGTTGGTGGCTGCTCGAATGCGTGTGGATTTGTAACGGCTGCTGGGCAGAACCTTTGTCCCTTAGGCTGGAGAAGGTGAGGAAATTGCTGACTGGGCAAGGAAAATATGTGGGAGGTCAAAACGGTGGCATATCTCTGAGCAAATTTGGTGCTGGTCTTCCTCTCGATGGCTGTTTATCGGTGTCTTAGGTACTCTGCGTTTGGACGTCATTAGTCCAGTGGCTAATGACAGTGCAAGCATTTCACAGCTCCCTTGGTGTGGGGAGTCTGTAACCTCTTTGTTAGGGATGGCTGTAACTATTTCAAGAAGTCAACAGGCACAGAGTCAGCAAGGTTACGCAGCAGCCTTGTGAGGAGGTGGCTCTTCAGCCCAGCACGCCCCTTAGGTGCCACCTGAAGCTCTGGTTTTTACAGTTTGTCCTCAGGCTCTGTGTTGTCCAGGTACTGTGAGCTGGGTCTGGGAAGAGGCTGAATCTATTGTACATCTTGCACTGACCCTGAGACGAGACAGGGCATCCCAACCACCTTGCTTGGTTGTAGATGTGATCTTTCTCAGCTGCCAGCCTTTGTCTTCTGGCTCTCCCTGCCCTCTCCTACTCCTCAAAGCCAGCCCGGAGCCGGAGCCACCACAAGCTCCCTGTTATTTCTTAGTGGGTCCCGCTGGACTTACATAGGATGATGTGAAGAAGAGCAGCGCCCTCTTCCTCCTGCCTCTCACAGCTCAGAAATCATCATCACCAGCAGCAGCAGCATTCCTGTGAGCCCGGCTCTGCTGCTCCTTGGTCTCTGGGTGCTGGGCTTCTGGAAAGTTAGAAAAGGAGCGAGGAAAATTGTGTTTGTGTAGCATGAAATGACTCGCGCTGGTTCAGCCTTAACAAGATCCCTCCTATATCTTTAATGACCTGAATATAAAATTTACGGCGTGGAATGGCCCAGCAGCAGAGGAAGTCTTCAGCACACTAACTGCCTTTTGCAGGATGGGAGGGGAAGTGAAATCTCCTGAGGTTTGGGAAGGCTGAATGATGTAGTTGTGGTTGGCACTTGGAATATGCGTGTAGCTTATTTCAAAATAAATATTTGCTGTTCAACTTCAGCGTACATGAGGGATGGTAAGAACTAGCATGTATTAATATTCCTTAAAATTAATCAATTTGAAAAATTTCTACTGGAATAATCCTATTATTGCACAAAATAGATAGAGATGAGTGTGGTTACAGACCAGGGAGAAATGTCACCTGCTCTCTGTAGACCATTTTATGCCTGTCTGCCTAGGTTGAGTTCCCAAAGAAAGCCGTGCAAGGGATATTTTGGGAGAGAAAAAGATGTGAATTTGTCTTTTTGTTTGAAAGAAAGGTTCCTTGGTGTAAGTTCCTTGGTATCTTCAGCTCCACAGAAAGCTCTGAAAGACGCAGCAGCCATGTCTGTGCTTGTGTGTGCAGCTGGTTCCACAGCAGCAATACCTTCTGCCCTGGGCTTGGATCACATGGGAAAGCAGCTAGTGAGTGGTGCCAGGGCACAGTCAACCCTGTCTTGTCCCCCGTGAGCAGAAGTGGTGCAGTTCAATGCACAGCAGCTACCATTACCTCTGCTAAGGGCTGTGGTTGTTCCTGCTGGTTCTATGCTGTTGAGGTCAGGGGATGCCAGGCTTTCTGTCCCCCACACCAGCCCCCGTGTGTATTGTCCTCTCATCCCTTCCCTGGTACTTGGCAAATCACCTGCTAGCTTCTCCCTTTCCCCTTGGCACCTTGTTCCACATCTCTCACCCATGCCTTTGCCAGAACATGGAACCTGCAGCTTCCTCCTGGCTCACATGAGACCTGGAAGGGGCTCACCCACTTTCCCAGTGCGGCACAATTGCCGGCACAGCTTGCAAGCTCCGGAGGCAGGACCTGTTCTTATGCTCCATCAGCCACAAATAGCTCCTATGCAGGAGTCGGCTATCACCGAGGTATGGGGTAGAAGATGTTAGGAAGTCTGATATTTGTTTCCCTGACCAACTGTTCCTGTGGTTTTGTTATTTTTTTTAGAAGTGTGTTTCAGCCTCTTTAAACATGGAAAATTAAAGGTAAAGGAGCTCCTGTAAGACTTGCCATTCTAACCTCTTGGTTTGACATGTACAGCTTCTGTGTTCCTGAAACTATCATTCACCTCTTGTCTCCATACGAAAAGAGAACTAGACAGGTAAGTGCAGTTCAGTCTCCTGTGAGAAGCTGTACAATGTCTGATTCTTCTCTTGGGATCATCAGCATCCCTCCTCATCATCTGCAGCCACCAGCTCACGCCCCACAGAGATTGTGCGCAGGTGGAAGGAGGTTGGAGCTGCACCCAGGGTCAAGAGAGAATAACTGTCCCTGTGACGTGCTGGAGCTTGTGATGGGGGCCGTATCCTAGCCCAGGAGATGCTTCCTCGTGGTCAGCACTGGAACGCAGACTGTGGGTGTTGACAGTGGAGTTACTGTACAAAATGAGCCACCACTCTCAGGAATCTCAACCTGATTTTGTACGTCACAGGATTTCTCCAGCTCTACCCATGGACTTCTACAAATGATGATTAAGAAGCTCACTAAAACCTTCTGGCATTTTGTATCCAATCTTTTTTTAAAAAGACTGTTTTCTAGTCTCCACATTAATCTAGTCATTTGCCCAAGGATGCTAGAGCTGGCCTTTACACATCCTGCACTGATGGGCAGAATAGCTTGGTTTTCTACATCATTTACTGTGGTTTCATTTTCTGGAGCTCTTCAGAAACTAAAATCTTTCTCTAAAGTTTGCTTTAAAAAATTTGTTCTTTCTGGGACTCTTGCCTGCTTCTGTTTCTGTGAAATTATACCACGCTGCCCTTTCTTCTGAGTTTCCTGGGGGGTCTCTGCATCAATTCAGGACATGGCAACCACTAACCAATCACTTCTTTTTAAGGAAAGATGAGAAATCAAAGAAAAGGAAAAAAAAAAGGGAAAAAAAAAAAACCTGACCCACTTCCTGCGTTGCCTGCTGCTGCCGCTTTCTTTTTCATCAAGAGAAGAGATGAAACGGGGGTGTGACAAACTCCGCAGCTCTCGCCTTACGCTGATTAAGCTGCAAACGTAACTGGGTGCTAAGCCAGTATAAATCAACTGTAAATGGGAGTATAAGATTGCTGGGATTTAACGCAGTCGGTTTACATCACTTGGAAAGCACATCGTGTTCGCAGGCAGGACACGTGTTGTTTTGCCTTCCGTGGAGGGTGGCTAACAAGCACCTGAGCACTGGGTGCTCCTCTCCCCTCCCACCATGGGCACTTGTGCTGCTGCTCCGCGCTGCCATCCCCCATCCCCAGCTGTGATGGCAAAGGGCATGTTGGAAGGGCTGGGGAGAGCAGCATTTCCCTCTTGTTCTCTTTGCAGTGGATTTGGAAACTGGGGACAGTAGCAGCCAAATCCTTGGCTTTGTTGGGCTCTGGGTGGCAGGCATCTGCCTTGGGGCTCCAGGTGTAACACTGTGCAGAGAAGTGCGTGTGCTGCTCTAGAGTCAGAGAGGAGTGAGAAAGGTGGGTTTTGTCCCTCGGGGCTTTTCTCAAGTGAGGGGCTGTGGTCGAGCACAGACCTGTCCCAGCCAGCAGGTGGGAGTTGTTCTGAAATCTGCCTCTATTTAGTCACACCGAATGGGGGAGGGGAGAGGGGAAGGACACCCCTGGATAAGTGATTGCAAACAAGTGACCAACTCAGAAGCTGACCACTGGGTTCAGAGTATCCAAATTGAGCCCCTATTTCGTTATTAGAAGAGATACTTTACTGCTCCTCCCACTTCCCTCTTTCCCAGGATTAAAAATCAAGAGGGGAATTAGGGGAATTATCTCATTTTTTTACTCTTGGGCAGTGGGCAGATTTCCTCTGGTATGTTGGCAGAAGGTGCAGGTGTGACATACAGCAACAGTGAAATTGCATGGCTTGTTTGCTGAACTACAACACAGGCTGCTGGCTCGGAGCTGCAGTGTGAGAGGGCTTTTCATTCTCCGCCTGCTCTTGCATAAGCCAGAGGTGACTGAGCATCTGCCGGTATGTCAGACAGAGTGCTGCTCCTCCACGGAGCTTTTCTATTAAAAATTGCCTCCTGGTTTCGATGGTGGTCCTTCTGCTTTCTGCTGTGCCTCCTTGCCTTTGGGAGAGCAGCGATGTAGTCATACGTCTTTATTTAATCAGCTGGGTAAGTGCCAAACAGCTCCCAAGGTGAAAAATAAGGTGCTTTTATCCTCTTGGGCATGTTTGCCTGGAGTGGCACAATGGTCCTGGTGTGTAATGAGCTGAGTCAGCACGGGGAGGAAAAATTATATCCCCCTTCAGACCATCAGCCCTGTTTTCTTTCTGCACACCAACACCTTCACCACGCTCGGGCTGGCTCCTGCGCATCAGCCTTTATGAGAAGCTGTGAAAGGGTTTGGGGTTTATTGCATTCTGCACTCTCATCTGATCCCCCCCCCCCCCCCCCCCCCCTCCCCCCCCCCCCCCCCTCGCCCCGCCACTCCGAGGGACGGGCGCCCCGTCGGGCGCCGCGGCGGCGGCGCCC
>JAAGNO010001930.1:0-20994 GCA_033439905.1 Ceryle rudis
AGGGACTTTCTCAACCAGTGTTCTAAACAGGTTGAAGTCTGCTCTTCGGAAGTCCATGGTAATAGTTTTGCTGACCCTCCTCCTTACTTGCCCAAGAATTGAGAATTCTATAATTTCATGGTTGCTAAGCCCAAGATGGCCTCCAGAACCACCTCATCCAGCAGACCTTCTTTGTTTGTAAACAACAAGTCCAGCAAGGCACCTCCCCTGGTGGGCTCACTTACTAGCTGAGTCAGGAAGTCCTCTTCCACACACTCCAGGAATCTCCTAGACTGATTCCTGTCTGCTGTGTTATATTTCCAGCAGATGTCTGGTAAGTTGAGGTTCCCCAGAAGAACAAGGGCTTGCGATTTTGCGGCTTCTGCCAGTTGTCTACAGAACTATTCATCAACCTCTTCATCCTGGTTAGGTGTTCTATAACAAAATCCCAACAGGATATTCACCTCGTTGGCTTTCCTTAACTTTACCCATAAACATTCAACCTCTCCATCACACTTGTTGAACTCCATGCAATCAAAACATTCCCTAATATGTAGTGGACACCCCACTGCCCTTTCTATCTTGCCTATTCCATTTGTAGAGCTGATAGCCATCCATTGCAGCACTCCACAAATTCAAATGAAGTAATAATCATAGATGTCTAAATGGAGAATAGTCAACACTGAGGATACTGATTTTTGTCATAAAAACTATTCTGGAGCAAAGGGCACAATTAATAACAATGATTTGCTTAGATAACAAATTTTTTTCAGGACTTAATATAATCTTTTCTATCTCAATACATTAAAAAGCTTAAATTAGTTGTATCAGAAATCTGTAGTAATTGCAACTTAAGTAAAACACATGTATATACATATATGTCTGTGGATGTCTGCATATGTTACCTGTGAAAATATTAGGACATGAAGTATTGATGATAAGGATATACTAGTAAGCACTAACAGAAAAAAAAAGGAAAAGAAAAAAAAAAGAAAATACTCTTCAAACTTTGGTTTGGTTTTTTTTTTCCTTACAATGTTAGGAGTTCTGCAAATACTCTGAGACACTTTTGTCCCATGAATCTTCCTAGAGCTGGTGAATCTTTTTTTCCTCTGATCTGTTGTGCAGAAAACTGATAAAGTAAATCTACCCTCACAACCCTCTAAAGACAGTTAGTTTCTTGACATTTTAGTTGCTCCAAATCACACCAGATTACTGTTGTTGTAATGTCAGAGCTATTCCAAAAATGAAGGTATTCCCAGTAGCCATGTAGCTCATTGCTCACAAATGCTGGGCCACTGTTTTTTAAATGAATCCATTGTAGGAATACTGATTGAGGAGTGTTCTTTTGATGGTTCACCTTTTGAGTCTCAGATTGCTAGATTTGTTTAAGGTAGTAAAACAAATGGAAAAAAAAAAAATCCCTGGATTCACAAAAATATGTGCTTCGTTTTTCAAACAACATAGTGGAGAGTCCTTCCAAGGAAGATTTCAAAAGCATATTTGTCAGGGCAGATACAGATCTCCAGAAAGTAAGAAGGCTGTAGTAACCTTTTACCTGCCTACAAGGAAAGCTTATACGTGGTTAAATAAGCTTTCATCACCTGGCTGAGAGCAACTCTCTTCCAGTGCCCAAACAGATCTTTGCCTTTCCAGCAAGCGAATGAGGGTATGGGAGGGAGGACACCCAAGTGTGTGGGTAGGCATGTGGTGGTCACCTAGGGGAGAATGGCACAAAAAGAAAGAGAATTTGGGAGTCCTGATATCAAACAGTAGTACTGTGAATTAACTGATGCATATGGCTGGCAAAACGGAAGAAAAAACATTTTATATATGTATATATATTTCTCATTCAAACTTACTTTCCCATATCTTCCTTGGACTAGCTCTAAAACAGGATTTTCAAGCTTCACTCACAGAAAATGCAAAAGAGCAGCATTATACTCTCTGCAGGGGATGTGCAAAGGTCTCCCCAGATGACAAGGCTATGTCCTGAATAGGTCCACTGACAACATTTCAGTATGATGAGAAGCCAAAGCCCAAAACTGTCCTTCAAAGAAGGTCTCCACCGAATTCTTTCTGGAAGACCTCTCTCTTACTCATGGTAGGAGGTGGCCAATTATAATGTGATAATTTATTCCTCAGAATATTGTCTGCCCTCCTTGGGTCCAGTAGGTTCAAAATGACATGTTGTTACTTCCAAGAGCTCTTGACACAAGCAGATCACCATACCTGAACATGTCTCTTGTTCTTTCCTGACCCTATATTTTCCAGGAAAACACCTGAAGTAATAAATCTGGTTCATTTTGCAACAGAACATCCCTCTGCTGAAATCCTGCTGTCCCCTGTACATGTCTGCTAGCATCTGTGTTCATACTGATTCTCAGTTACATGCATAGGAGCAGGAAAATAACAGTGTGTCATCTCTGCATGTCAGCTTCTACAAATATAACGAGAAAGGGTTTTCTCTCAGGTCAGAGATGGTGAGCATTCAGAAAATGCCACAGGTGAGAATGCAGCCCTTTGTGCATTACTCTGTTTGAACGCTTTTGAGAGAGCAAGGCTTAATCTTTGTTGCTCATCTGAGCAGTGCACAAAGGTCTGTGGTAGCTTGCCAGTAATATCCCGCATCCCTACTGCAATGTCGTTTGTTCACTGCACCCCATGCCTAGAGCAATCCTACCTAGAGCAATCCTACCAGGTGGAAGCACTTTTGATTTAAACAGTACAACATCTCCGGTCTAGGCTGCACTTCACTGGGTACCTGCAAATTAACAGTGCCCAGTCCTTCCTATGGGCTTCTATAGCATCTTGCGTGAAAAATCACAACCTTCTTGGGAACTGAGAGCAGCCTCTCTGGTGTGTTAGCACAGATATGTCTGACTTGGCCCCTAGTGGTTTATGAATACCTTTAGACCTTGGAAAAACTTTTCTTTCATTAAAGCATCTTTTCATGTCCTCCAATACAGCCTATTATGTTCTTTGTGCATCTTATTTTTAAACAGTTACAACCTGTTTCCCTAAATCTTGTGTGATGCAAATATTTGCTTGAAAATTATACTTTACCAGTGCATTAAATTCTGCATCAGAGAACCCAGGCTCTTGGAAGTGATTTAGGCCTCTATTTTTCCTCCTGAAGACATTAAAAATAAGAAATAAGGACACAGCAAGATGGGAAAAAGACAGGAGCCATAGTTCCATCAGGAGCAAGAAAGTTTCCCTCAGAAACATAGTTTCATTTCAAAATTTAAACATTTCAGGCATAATGAACATCTGCTCAAAAAATTAGGATTTTTTTTTTTATTGAGTGTTCTGAATGTGATGCAAATCCTAAGAAAAAAACAATATGCATCCAGGTAAGTCTATCAAAGGTGTTTGTATATTTTTTAAATATCAGGTTTAACTGAAGATTCCTAACTGTGCAAGGACTCATCTTGAAGCTTTTAATGTTCTTCCAGTATAACCACTTTGATGGATAACATAATAGGTGACTTTTGCAGTATGTCTTTAATTGGCTTCTGGAACAGAATATTAATCTTATATTTTTTATTGTTATTATTTACAATATCCTTGTGTTTACTGAAGACTGTATCTAGAGATCTCAAGTGAATTGATTGCATAAGAAAGTCTTTTTAACACAAACCACCATCTCAAACTTCTTCCAATTTTATTGTTGCGTTTCTCACTTACTTTCCTCTTCTTCAGGCAAGAGTTAGATATATTATATAGACCAAAGAACTATTATACCAGCAAAATATACAATGAAAAGCTTCACAAGAGGTCTTTCACAGAGAAATCATTTTATGCTTAAACATAATGTCAATATTAGAAAAATGGTACCTATTAGAAAAAAAATATGATAATTGAAGGAAATTTATATTTAAATATTGTCCATCATCTGTTAGAACACTATAACCAGTAGTAATAAAGAACAATAATATAATACTATAATAGAATATTACAGACAAAATAATCTACAGTAAAATTAGCCTTATACCTAGATGCAAAGACATTGCATCTTAGTTTAATTATTTTAATTGTAGTGCCTTCATGCTATTTTTCTTTACAGCATTACTTTTTATGTTATTTTGAATTATTTTCTGTGGCTTCAAACTTGAATAGATGGAGATTGTTGCTTCCACTGACAGATAATGAAAAAGAATTTTTTTTTGCTGTTAGCTCATAATTAGCTCATTTTTCTAACGTATCCATAATGAAACCATTACGTCTTGATCCCATAAAGAAAGGAACATAACCATGCTTCAAGCATGGAAGATTTACATCACTAAAAGTCTGAAGCATATAGCATTACATACCTGTGGCCTTCTTGATTTTTTTACCCCTATTTTTTACTGTAACGCTTATCTGCAGTAATTTCATTCAGGCTAAGTAAAGCTAAGCTTTTTCTTGCAGTACTTTCTTAAGCTGACTTTTCATAATGGACTCTAGGCCCTAGATAAGTAAGGATTTTATTTTAATCTTATATAAGACAGGTCCTTAGGAAAAAGAAAAAAACATAAAAATAAAAAAGAACACCAAGGATTCTCAAGGTTTGCAGACATGCTTGAATGCGTGAGTTTTAAGTGTTCAGTGATGCAATCTAAGCACCTTTCTGGCATCCTAAGCAAAAGATTTATGAAAGGTGGGGGAAGAAACTCTTGTGGCAAAACACAGAACACCCTGGTCTGTAATTGTTTGTGTCTTGCTGCATCGTTTCATCAAAATCCTTTAGTTTATGGCTATTTTAAATCCTTATACCACAGGTTTTAATTTTCAGTTTTATTATTTTCATTTTCCCTTACTTAAAGAAGACAACGCTTCATAGGTTTTGCAAGTGTTTGCAGTCAAAAAAGAGTTCTCATATCTAAATATATTTAAGTATGTGATGTTGGAAATAGATAACAAATAGATGCTCATTGTATGCAGTACAACACTTAACTGTAAGGTTTTTCAATATCATGGTAAATGGAAAATTTTAGAGAATATTTAGTAGAGTCAGCTGAAGTAAAAAAATATTTTCTCATGAATCTCTGAGGAATAATATATAAGCAAATTATAAGCAAATGCTTCCTATGAAATAAGCTCCGTTCTAGGACAAGAGGCTTGGACAGAAGATGAGGAATTTCAAAAAGCTAAACCAATTGAAAAGGCCTCAATTCTTGAAGATGCTCAGTTCTTGAAGAGCTAATGAAGACCTGGTTGCAGTCTTAGCTGTGAAGACCTAGGTAATTTCCTAGATAATCGCAGGCACCAGTACAAGAGCAGATCCACTGTATTAATGATTCCATTATTATGGTTTCAGAGCATACTTTCAGATGTGATTCTTGCAAAGAGTTCAAGTACTCATATCAAAACAGGATGTCAGCTTTTATCAGTCTTAATACAGAAAGGAATAAAAAAGAGATAAACTCAGCTATCTTTCTGTTGCAAGTTATTGTCAAAGTAGAAGCTGGAGCTCTCCAATCTAAAACTGCTGTTTCTGCAATACTTCTTTCCTAATTCAGCCAAACCTCATTAGAAGACAAGACCTGATCCAAAACTTAGTAAAGTTACTATGCATGTCCACACTAATTTCAACTGGCTACAAGAAATTTGAAAACATTTGATCAGATTTCATCCCTAAAGGTCTTAGTCTGAAATTGTAGTCTACTGGTTTCTTTTGTTAAATTGTCTTTACCAAGGCTTTTTTTTTTTTTTTTTTTTTCTTGTTTTGTTCATTGCTAATTTGGCCCATCAGAAGTGATATCGAGTTTGTTCAGTCACATTATTGAAGTTTGTGCTGCCTTAATCACCTTTCTCACAGTTCTTCCTTGGTCTTTTCCTTACAGTACAGAAAGCAAATTTGCGAAGACAATACTCCATTAATCAAATAGATTCTAAGTCACTAATGATGGTTAATTACAAAGCAAGTAAATAAACAAGTGTATCACTTCAACCATTTCATCTCCTTCCAGAGACCTCTTTATAGGCTTTTGAAAGTTACATCATTTCTAACATAGATATGTTCCGTCTCATCAGAAATATAATTTAATTTTAATATAAACTGATTCAAGATCAAAATTCCTATAAAATAGTAACATGATTTTACTAAGAGAAATGATGTGTTTCTGCTATATTCATATTCAATTTTTATTAGTTTGATTTTTATATGATGCAAGGTAGATGACTGATCACTGAAACGCAAGTTCTTATTCCAATCAGAGTCCACTTGCCCTATATATCAAAACATTAAAACCATTTAATTACCTGATGGAAATAGTCAGCTTCCTTTCCCTAGCCCTTCCTGAATGAAATAACATAAAATCTGTGCTTCATATCAATATTTCATAACACATTATTAGAAATCTGTCAAAGAAATAAGGACTTGTAATTTTGATAATGGTAAAACTGGCAAGTAAGAGCATCACCAAATTCAGATATTATGGCTAAAGAAGGGAGAAAACCATAACTTCCACACAAATATCTTAGGTAGCTGTCTATCTGTTGGAGTCCCCATGGTAATGAAAACTCAAGAAGACTCACTGTCAAAATACTTGCTAAATTCAATGTGTCAGGATAGGCTCAGAGGAAACAGAACATTCCTTTAAAAAATTAATAATATGGTTTGCATTAGTAGGCTCTTTGCACATCTTCATTCATGTGTCCACAATCTAACTTTAAGTCAAAGATTAGAACTTTAGTATCAGTGATTTGAGCAGGAATGGTCCCCAATCATTATCAGAGATTTTTTAATAGCACTTTCAATCTTTCCTCACTTAAGTAATAAGTGAGGAAAGCAATAAGCGAGAAAAGGTAGAGAATGCTGACTGTGGATTACTGCTGTGAATAGAAAAGGTATTGCTTAATGCTATGAAGTATGGAAGGTTGGGTTTTTTTAATATGATGGATGGCAAAGAAATGCATGTTTAATGAAAGAGAACTAGTTTTCTGAAAAGTAAAATAAAAAATGCTATAGGCTTTTGCATCAACAAGTAAGAAACATGCATAGATAAAAAAAAAAGTGCCTTTTTCATTAGAAAAGAAAGTTGACAGGACATACAATGTGGGAGCAGAAGAGTTATTGACTGTGAGATGAAGATCACAGAGGGAGAGAGATGAAAGAAAAATTAAATGGAGAAATTTCTCTGACAGATTGGGTAGTTGTCTACATTTTATATATGCATAAATAAATTGTGTGTGAAAAGGAGTGGTAGTCTGAATTGCACTTCCCTGTTAGAGTGATGTGTTATCTTTTGCTTTAAAATATGTCTTGCTCTAAGGATAGATTAGTCAAAGTTCAGTTAATGTATGATGGCAAATGTAAATAAAGAAACATAGGAATAGAGAATCATAATTAAAGATTTTTTTTTTAATAAATTCAAAGTTAAAAATAATAATTATTAGCTTAGAGGGGCTGGATGGGAATAGAGTGTGTGTGGTGTTTATTTAGCACAGCATGTCTGTTGTAAGGACTGATGTGAGCATTGAACAGGAGGGAACTCCAATATGTGGCGGTGAGACAGGAAAGAAATTGTGGGCAATAGAAATCAAATTTAATTGCAGTACAGGTAACTGAACTCACAATGATCAACAGCATGTGACAGAAGATCAAGAAGCAGCTCTACAGAGGACGATGCCTGCATGTCTTTGCACTCTAAAGGGTGAGTCCTACATTATTTCACATATTTGCATCCCAGTCTAAATTAAATAGAAGGAAAAGTCATCAGGAAAGTAGAAGGGAAGTAGACGCCACAAATGGCATCAACAAATGTTTATAGAGACAACAATATATATTTGCATTAAAACAATCCCCAAGATATATCCTTTCTGGGTATCATGAAAGAAAACATCTGTTGCAGAAAGCACAGGGGCTTTGCATTCAGAAGATGTTCAATTTTTTATGCGCAATTTGGTCTTTTATGCATATTACGAGACAATTATAGTGGTGCCTCACATAAACTGTGTCTCCCTTGTGGAATCTCATATTGGGGTAGGTTATTGGAAGCCAGTAGCCATTACAGTGGTAATTTGAGCTGGGACAGAGTAATGGCACCACATTATGAACCAATAATGGGATACTAATGTTTGTAGTACGTTCTTGCAGTGCATAATAATGAAGGGGAAGTATAAGTTTAAAATCAATCCTTAATTAGGTGGATGACTTTCTGATTCTGACAAACACTTAAACTTGCCCAGAACTTCAACACTGACTGACGGTGTTTGCAGGATTTCTGCCTTAGGATACATGGGTCCTTACCAAACTGTATTGCAAGGCCTGTTTGCTTTAGTTTTTAATTAATAAAGCCACCTGAGCCTCTGGGTAGCTTTTCCAATCCCTTAGATTTGCATACAGTTTTATTCCTGTAGCGCCAGTGATCTTATGCCATTTGGCAGCATCCACTGCTGTGGTGAACACATGTCATGATTTCAGCAGAGTGAGAAAGTCAATGAAAAGGGAAATGCTGGCATTTTGGGAGCAGTCAGTTTACTTTTGAACAGTGTGAGAAAATAGACACTTAGAATCATAGAATGCCTTGGGTTGGAAGGAACCGCTAAAGGTTATGTAGTTCAATCGTCCTGCAGTGAGCAGGGACATCTTTACCTAGATCAGGTTGCTCAGAGCCATGTCCAACCTGACCTTGAATGTCTCCAGGGATGGGGCCTCCAACACCTCCCTGGGCAACCTGTTCCAGTGTTCCACCACCCTCATAGCAAAGAACTTCTTCCTAATGTCCAAATTAAATGTACCTCTCTCTTGTTTAAAACCATTGCCCTTGGCCTTTCACTACAAGTTCTTGTAAACAGTCCCTCTCCAGCTTTCCTGTAGGCCACTTTCAGGTACTGGAAGGCTGCTATAAGGTCTCCCTGAACTCTTTTCCAGGCTGAACAGACCCAACTCCCTCAGCCTCAGCTCGTAGGAGAGGTATTCCAGGCCTGTGATCATTTTGTGGCCCTCCTCTGGACCCACTCCATCAGGACCATGTCTTTCCTGTGTTGAGGACACCAGAGCTGGACACAATACTCCAGGTGAGGTCTCACCAGAGCAGAATAAAGGGGCAGAATCACTTCTCATGATCTGCTGGCCACATTTCTTTTGATGCAGCCCAGGATGTGACTGACCTTTTGGGCTGCAGGTGTATATTGTTGGCTCATGTCCAGCTTCTCATCCACTAGTCTTTTTCCATAGGGATGCTTTCTATCACCTCATCCCCCATCCTGTATTGATAAGAAGATTGTTCTGTGTTCTGACCCAGGTGCAGGACCCTGTGCTTGGTCTTACTGAACTTTATTAGGTTCACCTAGGCCCACTTATCCAGTTTTTGTTTGTAGTTCTGTTTTAAAACCTTTTTTTTTTTTTTTTTTTTTTTTTTTTAATTTAGGAATCTTTTTGTTGTAAGAACAATGTGTAAGATTTCTGTGTGTGCCCTCAGGTTCAGCTGTACCAGCTTCATAGTCCATTAAGCTAAATGTCCCTGCTATTTTCTCTAATCTTATAGATGTGGTGTAAGGGTTAGAGAACTCTGCTAAACATCTAGGAAACACATTAAAATCTGAAAAGCACAGACACTGTATAAAGAGCATGTTCATCAGTCCATGTCTTCAAACATCTGTGACAGCTGGCAGACTGCTTGCCAGGCACTCGCAGCATAAAGGAGATAGGAGTTAAGTGAGGTAGGAAAACAAGAGCAGAAAATTGCCCATTCAGCATACCCTGGTTTAGATGCCTTTATTGAAAACTCCTTAATTCAAAATATTATATGAAGTCCCCCTGCTGAAGCCTTTGGGTCTTCCCAGAAATGAATGGAAACAGATTTTAAATACTAATCTTCATGGGCCAGGAATTATTATATAAATTATTTGCATTTTCCTATAGAGTTACATTATTATGCTCTCAGAAGATACACTTATTATCAGTCCCTCCTCAATTTTTTACTGCCTGCTCACAGGTCAGGTCAACCAATTCCATTTTTTTATGTCTGATCATGAGTTTAGGTCATTTAATTTAAGGCAATTAAGTAAGTTGCTAGAAATCTCAGCACATACCAGGTCAATTCATTAAGTTGTATAATTCTTCTGAAGTTTAATATTAACACTTTTCTGCTGAATTACAACTCTAATTAATTATCTTCTATGCTGTGCATCAAAAGGACTCTTCTTCCCCTATCTTAACCTGCTAATAAACAGCAGTGTTTATGAAGAGGAATGTGTCAGATTCTCATTTACACTAAGGTTCTTCACAAGAAATGACAGCAAAAATAGCCTAATGGATGTAAAAGATGTCTTGTCTCCAGTTTTAAAGACCCCTCTCTACCAATACAATGGATAGTTATTTTGACAGCGTCTACATAAGCGAAGATCTAGGATGTTGTGAGTAGAGAGGCGAATAGGTAATGAATAACAAAACCTAGTTCTAGGAATTAGAACCATTATTTGTACATAAACCATTTTTTTGTTTGAAACACTGTTCATATATTATAATAAGAGATCTTTTCTCAGTATCCCTAGGGACATGCCTAACTCTCTCCCTATAGATAAGACTTCTAGGGTTCATATTTTTTCTTCTACCAGCTCCACTGTTTGTGAAAGCCAGTCTTAGCAGATACATAAATTGACAGGAGGGGATAGAGAGTGATGGTTTGTTGGTTTGGGGTTTTTTTTGTTTGGTTTTTTTTTTCAAGATGACACATGCTGATATTTCATCATCCTCTGGAATCTTCTATTCTGGAGGCAGGGCTATATTATTTGGGTGATTGCTTTCAATACACAGAGTTACAGCTTCATTCCTGTCCTGTATTAGTTTAGGCACATAACCTTTTTGTCCTGAATCAATTATTATGAGCTGTTTTGAATGCAAGGAAGGGGAAATGAAAAGTGAGCAGAATTGTCCAAGGCAGGTCTTTGCACAGCTTCTTTTCTTTGACCTAAAAAATACAGAATAATTACAGGGAAGTGATTACTTTTAATCAACCACAATTGTAATATGACAGAGGCATTGTTGTTGTTCCTGCATTTTTGTGATTTTTCTTTTTGTTTGTTGGTTGGGGTTTTTTTAGTACTTTAGTATTCCAGTCTTATTCTTTTTTCCTAAGAATATATCTAGATGACCAGCTCCTGTATGCATATACATTGTCAGGGACTATGGGAGCTCCCTGGGGAGGACCAGATCAGGATCTGGCAGCCAGAGCCAGTCCCATCACCTTAGCCATGGAGCAGCTCAGCTGGGGCACAAAGGACAGCTTCAATCCTGGGCAGTATGCACCTGCCTGGGGATGGGAAAGGATGTCAGCCAGGATGTCAGCCCATCACTGGGGGTTCATAAAGAGGCAGGCTGGCAACTCTGTTTAAAATCCAGGCATACCAGCCATTTTTTAAACTGTAACTCATCTGCTGCCTAAACCTCCAGGTATCTGCCCATCCATCATCACTTAACTACCCAAATACCTGCAGCCTGAGTACACACCAAATGGTTACACCTCAGGGCTTGTATGCAGAAGCACTCTCCAGCTCATCCAGCAGAACATCTGGACAGTGACATCTGCCACCTCCCAGAACACCTTTTCTGTGAGTGACACACCTGTCATGATGTTTGGGATGGCTCAGTTAGTGATGCTGGAGCTGAGCAGTCATTCCCCATCACAGATCAATGTCTGATACTCAGCACTGCTGCAATGCAATCAGTTGAAAGGCAGCTGGTGAAGAAAACACCATGAGCCAATGGGTAAAGAGGGGGAAGGCAAGGTTCGCACTGAAAGGGAATTATCAGCTCAGTGAAAGGGTGGATTAATAAGAGATAAAGTTTTCTGGGCCAGACAAGGTTGGTTGAACTCAAAAATGCCTCACTTCATTTCCCTGCTATTCAACTTAATTTTCTTCTGGAGGCACGTTTCTACCTTCTGCAACTCGCAACAGAAAAAACTGCAATTCGTTTCCCATTCTACCCTCATCATCCACCTACTGAGCAGCTGCTGGTTATTTTCATGCCCTTGACTCCAGCCTCAAGCCCCTTCTTACAACTTCTCCCAAATGACACAGAGGTGCTGCTGCTTTCACAGCAAATTTGCTGATGATTCCCACCTCATCTTAGGAAATTCATTCTCTCTGAGCACACTGCACCTGCTTCTGCTCCCTTCAGGACCGTGCATGGCCATTTTCCCACCCAGGTGTCATAGCAGTGCAGGGAGAGCCCAGGCCCATCTGGTGAAGGGAACTGTAAGCCTTCTCCTCCTACAGTTCTGCACCCTGAAAGTTCAGGAGAAGCTGAGATCAGCTTATTGCCATCACCACCTGGGCTCTGTTTGGTGAGGGACCATGCATCTACAGATGCCTGTCTGTCTATATGGACACTGTTTAAGATTCCTTCTCTAGGGCAGCACCTCAGCAGCTTGCTGCATCTTGACTAAGCATTGCACAGTTGATACAAGTCACTGTGTGATCTGCTGCTGCCCTCTCTGCACTTCCAACCAGCTCTCTGTCTTATTTTTATTCAAGGAGAGACAAAGTTGGCTGTCAGCCCAGATTTGCAGCTGGTGTCTTTAGAAGAAAGTTTACAGAGGGGAAAAAACACAAACCAATAAACAAAATAACCCAAATTCCATGCTGAAATTCACAGACTATGCATTTGGCATCATTCAGGAATATAAGACATCGGAGACTGAGAAGGATGTTAAGGCTGTAACTACTTTCTCCTGTAGTGGGGGGAGTAGCAGTAGTCACTCTCTTTTCTCTAGTGTCCAGTAAACTGCCTATCCCAGGTGGGAGCAATGCTTTCAGTTACATGGTTCTGCTGCTCCAAGCCTGAAAAAGGAGGAAGAAAATAGGAATTTGCTGATGAAGATTTACAGAGAATACACTATGCCACTGCAATAAATCTCTCTCCTTTAAAAATAAATAAATAAATAAATAAAAAGCTGCTTGTTTTCCCACACAGATTGTATACAAAGCAGCAGAGCACAGACAGTACAGAAAGTCTGGTTCTGCAAGGACACTACACCTTTTCTACCATTCAGCATTGCATTTGGGTAATATAAGTGGACTTGCAAATGTTAAGCATTGCAACCTTGGGTCAGCAACTTGTTTCAGACATTGTCTTCCATAGAGACTGAGAAGCCTCTTTTCAGGGTTGCCTTTCAGGAACTTTGGGTGGAATGTTGTATGCAGTTACTCAGCTGAAAAGCGCTCTCCAGCCACTTACCCCATTACTTCTGTCTAGTGGATGGGGTTATTTGGAGCATTCAACTGTGTAGCATTAAGCTGAAGAGACCCTGCCTTGAGTCTCTGGAAAGGTCTGGGTTTCCTTTCTTACAGGTAGTTGAGCTTGCTAAACTGTTAAATGTTCATTTCAAAAATTGTCTAATCAGTCTTTTTGAGGAACATGATGCTCTTCTAGTTACTACTAGGTAAGATCTCATGCCTACCAACTGCATCTGAATATTGGTCTAAGCTGCTAGGACTTCAACAGATGGGTAGCTTAAGGACTCTATTTTAGGGCATTAATCCTGCAACCGGATACCCATGGACAAAAACTCTATTCATTCCAACAGACCTTTGCCCAATCATAAGGTCTTGCTTAAACATTAGACTGCAGGACTGGGGCCTGTGAAAAATCATCTTCATCCACAGAACCACAGAATCACAGAATAGTGGGGGTTGGAGGGACCTCTGGAGATCCTCTAGTCCAGCCCTGCTGCTAAAGCAGGTTGACCTAGATCAGGTTTCACAGGTTCACGTTCAGGTGGGTTTTGAATATCTCCAGAGAAGGAAGTTTCATGCATGGAGGCGCATGACAAAACTTCTCAACTATCACATACCAGAATGTCCAATATGGCAATAGATTGTACATAAGTGCTTTTTTCTTCTAATTTGCATTCACTTTATATAATTTCTGAATTAGCTGATCACACAGTTGATGAACAAACAATAGACCAAAGTAATTTGGTAAGTCTTAAAAAAATGAAAGTATCAAAGAGGAAGATAGGTAATTAGGAAGATTCTGTGGAGAAAAACATATTTTAGACACAACTTGATTTAACTCACAAGGAGTTTCATGGATTTAAAAATGGAAGACTATGAAGGGAATGTGATATTACCCCACACTGTAATGAAGATTAAATAGAACCATTCCAAGGAATTTTGATAAACATTACAGAGAACAACCAATCTTTTTCTATTTATGTTACATTCGTTTCAATGGCCAGTTGTTTTGGGACATGAGACAGGTCTTTATGCTCAACTGTAAAGCACTAACCATGCATCTCATGCAAAATAAATAAAAAATTACTTATGATAGGCATTCTGGTATATTAAGTAAATCAGCAGATACCTACTGCATCAACAGTCACTGTTACTGAATATCCTTGGGTAACTGAGGCACCAGCAGGGAAAAGAAAGAAGAAATAACATATCTTCAGAACTGGGAAGAAGCATCAATCAGATAATTGCATAAGCATGTGTACTGCTTAAAAGTCTGGTCTCTTACCAGCTGAAAATAATCCATTAACAATTACTGTAAAATCAAGATATGTTGATTCTGGACACGGGTCCTGCATCATAGTGCAGTTTTGCTGACATCTTCTGAAGTCAAGATCATGATGGGATGCGGCATACATCCAAAACTAGAAATCCTAGGAATGGTATATGGCACTTGCACCTGTGTTACACCTGATCAATAACATTACATCTGTATTTTCTAGGGTGGGATATTGATGGTGTTTGGGAGGTGAGGCCTGTGATGGCTGCTATGAAGTTAAGCAGGATCTTAGCCCCAGAGCACCAGCTAGAAACTTCAATAAGCTGGGAACCCCAGCCCACAGGGTGTGTGTCTAGTCTTATAATCCTGTGGGGAGAATGAATTTAAAGCACCTAAAGATCTTGCTGTTTCTCAGGTACTTGGAGACTGGAGAAAACTATTCAATTCACTTTCAAAGCCATGGAGAAGCTTTTTGTCCTGTTCTTGATTTTTTTTATCCCTCTCTTCCCCTCCATGACAGCTTCAATTTCTGTAGACTTACAGAGGGACACAGAAACCTTCTGTAGATTTTCAGAAATACTGATGTACAGCTAATTTATTGGAAGCATGTATGCATAAGAGTTTCATTTCTGTACCCCACAGAGCAGCACCACTGCTTGCCTCCTGCTGAGATGACTATCACAGGCTGGCTCAGGCAATTGCTGTTTACCACAGTGTGAGAATGAGACAGACTCACAAGGAGTATTAAACATAGCTCTTGTCAAACACACTTGATTATTCCTTTCAGTAAGGACTGCAGAATTAGTGGATGAAGGGAATGGGACAGTATAATAATTTCTGATTTCAATTTCAAGAAACTTTACTTGTAAAATTTATTCAAATTGACTTGGAGTGGAGTGGAAGCGGGAAGCTGCAGTTACAGATGATTGACAAGTCCTATTGAGACAAGGGAAAGGGCATAAGGATCACTGCAGAGATAACATGAGTTTTTCAGAGACAGAAAAAAAGAAGTTATGTGCCCAAGTCTCAGTAAATGCCACAGGGAATTGGGGATCTCTCACCTATGTGCCTTTGAAAATCTTTCTCATGTTTTATTTGCCATCTTCTCTAATTATCTAAGATAAAGTAAGTGGGATGTTCATGAAATTCAGTTGAAAAAAAAAAAAGGAAAAGAAAGACTCATGAGTAATTAGAAACATAGAGAAAGGTAAAATGTGACTGAACTTTTGAAGAAAGTGGTCTGGTTAGAAATAATTGAAAAACTGTGCTGTGTATTTCCAGAGGGCCAAAGTAACCAGGAGAAAGAGATGTTAAATTAAACAAAGAAATTCAAGAAAAGTGGCATAACTTTGCAATATAAGGAGGCAGTTAAAAAGAGCATGCAGTAATGAATTCTATATATGGAAACATGCTATCACAGTGCAGGAAGTGAATAACCTCTGTCCTTCCATTACTGACTAGAATATATGCATTTGCGGGTATCTTTCCCAAAAGGGTATTGAACAGTTTGAAGAAGTTCAAGGAGGGTAACAAGACATGTTTGAAAAGAAAAACCTGCACTTCCCAGAGAAGTTCCAGGTAATCATTCACATAAATTTAGTGACTGTAGTCACAAAATTAGAATCCAAACTTACTTTCTCTTCAGGGACCAAGAGGGCATTGCTTAAGTTTTCTGTGAGGACATTTCAGGACTAACATCATAACACCTGTAAAAAAGCAACTGTTTTTTCCCAGAGGCTTAGTGCTGCAAGATGGTAAAACCAACCTTTCTCCCGGGGAAGGGTATGCAAGGGCTTCCCATCCCTCCCTGCCCAGAGAGAGATGCACCACATGCCATGTCCTGGAGTAGCTAGAGCTTTGTCACAGATAAATATTCCTCTTTCTTTATAGGCAGCGTCTAGGCACACTTCCAACATTTTACAAAATTATACCTTTGTCTCTTCCTAATTTAGTTGAACCTCTGGCCTTGGTTAACTGTTTCTTTACTGCTTCCCAGTTATGCCAATTTTCTAAAGTCCAGTCCTCAGGAAAGGTGGCATTTGGTTGGATAACATGTTGTTGTAAGTATTCTTTGGTTTTATTTGTCATCCTGCCAACTATGCCAATTTGTTGCAGATTAACATGTTTGACACAGTTGAATTTATCACCAATTTAAGATTTATTAATAAAATCAGATAAATCAAAGGCTAATTTTAGCAGCACTTAATATAACAATTGATTTAGTAAAACAGTGACTTAGTCACAGATTGGAGAATGGCGAGGTTCACACTAACTTACTAAAGGGTATATGAATGGATACAAAACATAGACAGAAAAACTTGGCTAATGAAGTATGTAGATGCTCACACTCATAAAAGCAAATGCATAAAATCAAACAACTAAATAGGCAGAGAGGTGCATAAAAGAGACTAGACTACAGTCAAAATGTCCCACTTCAAATTTACAGTAAATACAGTGCATTGGTATTTCTCAAAGGGCAGAAGTTGATTCTTGAGGAGGTGGTCTTGCTCAGGCTTTGTGTCCACTTTGCTGGCAGACAGATCTGAGTGGCATCCCAACTCAGGGGAGATGCTGGATGCAGCCCACTGTGAACTAGGATAGCTCAGATGGTCCCATTTTCAATCACTATTTATAGGGTCTGAGATAATTGACTTTGGTCAGGTACTTTTGGATTTTGACCTAACTTGACTGTTTACACAAGTCCTGGACTTGCTAGACTTTGGAGTCCTGATACTTTTCCATCAGTTGTGCATGCCCAGAACCTGCTGGATCCTAGGGTCCTGATAACCCCACTCTGGGTCATGACCCAAGTACAAGTGTACCAGCTTCTAAGAAGGTTGACTAATCATCCAAGACAATAAGGAGGAGACTAGAAGCCAGGTGTTCCAAGGGGGTGCCTCAATGCTCTGGTCCACTGCAGGAGGTAACTGTCATTATTGTCCCCAAAGAACTGGGGAGTCAGGAGCTGGGTATGTTAAGGGAGCGCCTTTAACACTCTGGTACACTTTCACAAGATTGCTAATGATACAAAAGTGGGAGAAGTGGCTGACACACCAGAAGGTCTGGAGATGACCTGGACAGGCTGGAGAGTTTGTGGAGAGGAACCTAATAAAGTTCAACAAGGGCAAGTGTAGAGTCCTGCATCTAGAGAGGAATAATCCCATTCACCAGCACAGGTTAGGGGTTGACCTGGAAAGCAGCTCCCCAGAGAAGGATCTGGGAGTCCTGGTGGACAACTTAACAGTAAGCCAGCAGTGTGCTCTTACAGCCAAGAAGGCCAATGGTATCCTGGGATACATTAAGAGTGTGACCAGCAGGTTGAGGGAGGTTCTCTTCCCCTTCTACTGTGCCCTAGTGAGACCACATCTGCAGTACTGTGTCCAGTTTTGGTCTCCCCAGCTCAAAAGAGACAGGGAACTACTGGAGAGACTCCAGATGAGGGCTACAAAGGGCAGTGGAGCATATCTGTCTTACAAGGAAAGTCTGAGAGACCTGGGGCTGTTTATCCTGGAGAAGACTGAGAGGGAATCTTATCAATGCTAATAAATATCTAAAGGGTGGGTGGCAAGAAGATGGGCCCAGTTTCTTTTCAGTGGTGCCCAATGATAAGAGAAGGGGCAACAGACCCAAACTAGAACAGAGGAAGTTCCATCTAAATACAAGGAAAATATTCTTTACTGTGAGTATGACAGAGCACTGGAACAGGCTTCCCAGAAAGGTTGTGCAGTCTCCTTCTCTGGAGGCTTTCAAACCCTCCTGGACGCATTCCTGTGCAACCTGCTCTAGGCAAACTTGCTTTAGCAGGTGGGTTGGACTAGAAAATCTCCAGAAGTCCCTTCCAACCCCTACTATTATGTGATTCTGTGATCTGTACTTTTCCAGCAGATTGCTGTGTGGGTCAAGGAGGGGAGTTGCATCTTGTACCAAGCAGCCCATGAGTGAGGGGATTCATCCACCACAGGTTTATAACCCTTACGGATGCCTCCAAATCCAGAGTGGCATGAAGGATTATTTTTAACCCTATCTTCTCTACGCTCATTTCTCAACCATATATGGCAGGCGTTGAATCACTCAACAGTCATCTCAACTGCTAATGTCAGAAGCTTACTAATGTAATGTAAATTAAAGGTAGGTATAAATCAGAACAATTCAGGGCAAAAGTGCCAATAACTGTTTTGTGCTGCATTGAATCTAATGCTACCTTTGACAGAAAAATGGCACCACATGAAACACAGAATTCACCTAAAAAGGAAGAGAAACAGAAAAAGCTTTTTAGTGTCATTGATTGATGATTTCCTACGCAAAAGTAGCAATCTTCTAAGGATAAGAAATAATTCATCAAGTGTTGCCTGCTGTCAAAATTTACATTTAAGATGTACATTATACATTTGTAAAGAAAACAATCTTTTGGAAATTTTATATGAGTCTAAGCTTTGGGTACATTATGAATTGACCAGTAGTAAATTAATTATTTGCATGGATGTTAAGCAGATAGTAGAAAAAGTGTTAGTATTTCAGCATTATATGTTGCTTCAAAATGTGGAAATATTATTTATTGCCTATTTGTGATCTCTCTTCCTTTTATGTTAATTTAATTTACTTCTTGTTAGTGGTACTCATCTGTTCTTGCTAAATATTACACTGCATTGTAATTGAAAGACTTAAAATGCAAAATACTAGAACTTCATCTAAAATATGTATGAAAGATTATGTGTTCTAGGATCTCAGAACTAATCCCATCAAGCTATTTCTACTTTCCTTTTTCTATATATAAAGGAACATAAAGTAACATTGTGAAGAAATATGTGCATTTTAAAAGGAAGTGTAACACAGAGACACAGAAATTCCCACTGAAATACCTCCATCTGGTCTCTTACTGTTTTTCACAATTCCTTTTCCTTTCTTATTATCTTAGGAGAAGAGATGGCATGGCAAGATGAGGTGGGAGCCCTTAGCAGAGGAGAAATTTCCCAAATATTTATTCTCTTATATTATTAACTGCACTCACCCCATTTGAGCTTTTCCCCAATGTGTCTTACACAATCTAATGCCTGCAACTGAGGATTGCCAGGGTGCCAGGTTCCAAACAGAAGCAGGCGGTGCACAGTTTCTCATCTGGGCTCCATTTTTAGTTTTAGTTTTCTCAGCACTCCATTTCATGCTGCCCAGGCCCAGTGTCAAAGAAGGAACAGTGAGCTACAGCAGCAGGGATGTCTGCCTTCTGCTGAGGATCTACCTTGAGGATCTACCTATACCAACACCAGGATTTGGTCCCGCAGGACAGCTCTTTTCTGTGCAAACAGTGATGATCCGACAGAATAAAACAACAGCTCCAGTTCAGATGCAGTGGTGCAGGGTGTACCTTTGTGAAGGCAGATATCCACTACAGTAGCCTGCAATAGTCCCCGAGAACAGACATACTGTGTGAGAAATAGCTCTTACAGCTCTTACCTGCACCAGCCTCATGCAACCCAGAATCCCCATATCTGAACTGGGATGACCAGTTTTGCTGTAGTACCGCACATAGCAGGTGTGGATGCCAAACTGGATGCTGCATCAGCAGCAGCCCATTTATCAGTGAATAATGTCTTTGTATCTCTCTTCACTGAATGACTGGACAGTGCTTAAGGGATTTAATGCCTGACAGTCTGAAAGAGAGCATGAGCTGTAGGATGATGTGACTTTGCCTTTCGGCTTGTGCTTTATGGAATTTTTTTGCCATCCATGCTGAAGGTTATTCAAACCAGCAACATTCCCAGTCTGCCCAGATTCCCCCATCATCTTCTAGTGTAAAGACTACAATGAACACTTCTGAATTTGGGTAAGTGTCTTCAAGCAAGGAACAGATAAGGTCTTAAATAAAAATGATTCTATGAATGTCCATAGTGACAATAGAAAAGAGAGGGATAGAGCAGAAAATACAAAACAGGTTGAAAATTTCTTCCTGATAGAGATCCTGGAAAAGCAGAAACTACTTGATGGCCTGTAATATATTAGCTGAAGTCATGTGTGAAGCCTGTTTTTATGGCGAGCCATACCAGTAGTGTAATCCTGCAAAAAGCTAAAGGTTCCTTTAGAATTTCTGATCACCCTAATTTGCTTGGTTCAGGACATGAGTCATTCATAGAGGGAGCCCAACATTGCCTCCTGGTTACCAAGTATACTAAATTGGGGTTTCCTCCTCTAGTAGGAAGAATATTTTTGAATATCACTACTTGAACAAGGACTGCACTAGCAAGTCAAATGATTTTGCATAAACACTTCTTTTTTTTTTAAAGAAGGCCACAAGATTATGCTTTTTATGCAATTTAGCAGTCTTTACATTTGTTCAAAGTGAATCAAAATGAATTCTATAATTCTATTTCAGAATTAATTTCAATACTTCTATGATGGAAGATGGGTAAATGTTTGTTGGTGGAAGAAGGGCTCAGAAACATTCCTTCAGCAATGAATTAATTAGTCCACCGTGTAATTCTGATCCTTGTCCACACATCTTAAAGGTGTAAACATCATAATACAGCAAAACTGTATCTCTATTCCCCATCGGTTCAGTTAGAAATATATATAAA
>JAAGNO010001931.1:0-68308 GCA_033439905.1 Ceryle rudis
TAGTTGGACCACTGCTGTGTAGGGTCTGTGTCGGTGGGCGGGAGGAGGAGAGAGAGGGGAAGCAGCCACAGGAGAGCAGTGCACTGCAGAGAAAAGTATACCTCTGCCTTGGCATCACTGAGGTCTCAGCTGTAATGCTGCTCTCATTTAGCTGCTGGAAAAGTACAACACACAGAGTGAAAAGCCTGTCCAGATTCAGCTTTAAAACATCTGCTTGACTTCAAGCATGGTCTAAAAGCTGTCTGGCTCCTAGACTGGGCTTATGTGCTCTGATGGAGCCATGCTCAGTGGGGGACCCTGCCTAATGCTGAACTGGTGCTGTGCTAAGCTGCACTCTCCTGGGCACACAAGGAGGTAAAAAGACCTGGAGCTGTGCCCTGGTATTCAGATGCAGAACAGCTGGTTGCATAGCGACTTGTTTAAGGTGACATGACAGGTCAGATGAGGGCTTGCAGAGCCACTGATTCTGCAGCGCTGCAAGCCCAGGTCCCATTCGACTCCACAGCCTTCGCTGCCTCTGAAGTACAAATATCCTAGTGTGAATTTCTTAAATTATTAATGAGGCATTAACTAGCCTTTAGCATGGAATCTCCAAGACGGCTACCTCAGGGCTGGTTTCACGAGCACTGTACATTTCCCTGTGCAGCAAATCTGTGCTTAAAGCTGCACACTGGAGATAAAATTGGAAACTGTCCTTTCACTGAGCTGAATTGTGAGGCAGCCCTATGCGAGAGGAAAAGCAGCCTTGCCTGGAAAGGAGGATACGCAGAAAGATTCAAAAGGTCATTTGGATGCCTCCAAAAGATGGTATTCACGGGTCTGAAAGAATAAGGTTTCTTGTAGGCAGATGCTTGTGGGATCTGACATTCTGGAGAGAAGGCCTGCAGCAGTAATGTGCAGGAGATTAAATATCAATACCTGCCAAGTGGATCACAGGTAAGCCACTTTTACTCTAAACCACCCTCCAAGCTGCACAGTTGTATTTTGAAGGTTGAATTCTGCACAGGGAAATGTCAGGTTGTGTTGAGGACTTTCCCCTGTCTCTCACAGGGCCAACAATGGCATGGTTTTCTTTCAGCATCCTCAGGGGAAGAACGGAAATGGCAAACTCTTGTTTGCAAAAAATAATTCATGAAGCTGCAACCGCTGCTGGCTGCTACTGAACTATGTATTTTGTTGTCCCACATGCCATAACGAGAAAATGAAACAATGAAACCAGGCAACCTCATTCCGGCACGCTGTGCTGCCTACCCATCTCCAGACTGGAGCGGCAGCACACCACGCAGGGGCTTGCATTTTGGAACAAGGAAAAAATACTGCAGGTTTTCTTGACAATAAAATGGCAAAAGGCCAACTGCTGAACAAATGAGCTGCAGTCAGTTTGCTGCTTTGCTGCACCATCATTTGGCCACATGGTCCTTGGCTACCTTACTATTTTTGTCTGTGAAGTGTGGAAAAACAGAACCTACCTCCCCAAAGCTGCAATAAGTGCAGCTGTTTGACAGAAGCGTTAGTGAGGAGTAACTGCGCAAGTGCTACTGGTATCCTTGCTAACATCTGACCATAAATGAACGCGCTCTGCTTTTCACACCCAAGGATACTGGTGTGGTTGCAAACAGCTCTGATGTTCCCTTTCTCACAAACCCCCTCAGTTTGGGCTCAGCTCAGTGCTGGGAGGACTGCTGCTGAAAGGCAGGTCCCCAGCCTGAGACATGTCTCTCTGAATAGACCATTTTCTTTTCCTTTTAGTAATGGTTTCTTGATTGTTAAGAACAGCCAGATAGATCATTCCTAATGCCTTCAGCCATGTTAGGCCTTTATTGGTGACTCGGAGCATCTGATTAGAAGCCAAGATACAACGTTGGCCAACTGATGCCAACAGGATGCAGGGTTTCTCTTCATCTGTAGTCCATCAGATGTCACATAAATCTGCACTGTGTCAGGGTGTGATTTGCCCCTAAGGAGATGTTTGTTTACAGAAGGGTCTCTAGGGAGTTTAGATAACTACTTAGTTATCTAAGTTTGGAGGTCCTGTGCCTGCTGCTCCAGGAAGCAGCAATGTCTGCACAGTGCAACACTAGCTTGACTGCTCCTGTGCAAAGTGTGAATGTGCTCAGGACAACACAACTGAATACCTTCATTGAGGTAGCATCTACATCTACCTACAGGCAGGGGACTGTAGCTCCCAGCAGCCCAGCAAATGGCACAAACCCTGTTAGGGCAATTCCTGCCTCCTTTTTACATGCCATTACCCACTTATTGCTTAGCAGAGATGTTTGGCAAGAAGGGCTGAGATGTGCACCTGCAGATCTGAAGCACTTCAGCACGGTATCTTTCACACTGCTGAGGAATCATAAGGGATTCTGCAGGAACCTGAACTGTCCCAGCTCATCAAGATGTTCCAAGAAATACACATGACAACAGCTTCCTCTGTACTTGTTCTGTCTACAGTTAAAAATCTGCTAATTTTTAACAGGTGATTACTGGAAGAAGAAATGTGTGAGAAGGACAGAACCTGGGGGATCCACAAGCTTATTAATGCAGAAGACTGGGTTTTTTTTACCTTAGCAATTTGCTCTGCCATTTGAAGACGTCCATCCAGCTCGCGTCTGATCTGTGCTGCTTGCTCATCTGGGTTGTCCAGCTATATAAAACAAAAGGTACATCAAGGTGAAAAGTTAACCAATGTAGCACCTTTACAAGCAGTTCAGTTCTTCAGGCTGACCAACAGCATCACATTATCAATTACGTATAGCACAGAAGGAGTGGTGATAGGCCCTGCTCTGGGACAAAGCCCCCCCCAAAGAATGCACACGATGTTCACCATCCCAAGACAAGCAGGGACTGTGCAGACCCCATTTTGATGCCTGCATAATTGCCTCCTGAGGCTGAGCATCCTTACCCTGAGGTCTTACATCCACTTTGCCCTGAGAGCAAGTCTGGCAGCAGTGGTGACCATCTGAACTCCTGAAAAGTGAGGTACCCCTCAGAGGCTATCACTTCAGTGGTGCCTGGGAAGTCACAGCCCCTCGTGCTGGGTCAGGACACATGGCAGCACCAGATCACCACCTCTCTACCCTTGCTTGCCACCCAGAAAATGACAGAAGATGGCTCAGCAGAAATGCAGAGCAATAACATTAGTTTATTTCCCTTTCCCCTATATTACTGCTTCTTTGTGCTACCACCCAA
This sequence comes from Ceryle rudis, assembly GCA_033439905.1. Classification (NCBI taxonomy): domain Eukaryota; kingdom Metazoa; phylum Chordata; class Aves; order Coraciiformes; family Cerylidae; genus Ceryle; species Ceryle rudis. The sequence goes on from JAAGNO010001931.1 coordinate 3,190, forward strand.
TTCCTGCAGTGTTTTCCCACAGCCTTCAGCAGAGATACTTATATTGGTTTTTTTTGCAACACACTGACTACAGCCCTGCTGTTCTGTATTTGTTGTCTGCCTGGCCCTGAAATGTCTTCTGATGGTAAAATGTTGCTTCTGCCAGTTAATCAAGCAACAACAGCACACATGGAAGGGGCACGGTGACTGCTGCAAACAGTTTCCCATTGGTAGGACTCGGGGCAGATTTGTTATTTTTAGTGGGAATACACAGACATAAATTATAGAACAACAAAAAAACCCACGAAATCAAACTAGCCCCCAAAGAGGTCGATGGGGTGGCAATTTTATAGCTGGTCTCCAGACTCTAGCCACTGCTTAGACTCCTTTGGAGTCATTTTGGCCACAGCACAAAGCTAGTGTGCATCAGTGGGGTGCTCATGGTGCCACTCCACTAAGGCAGAAAGCCAGGCTCAGCCTGGTGCAAAACCTCATGGTTTTGGTTCACCCCCTCAAGCAAACATGACTTCAGGCAGGAGGGCTGGCTCCTCCATCGAAATGCCACTTTTGTTTGCAAAGTATCTGGCCTTCTGGCTACCAGCAAAGGCAATTGCCCCAAGCTGCCATCAGTCAGCTCTCCCAGTCAGTCAGATCTCCCACCAACTGCTACATATAAAGGAGCTCTACTTGCTGGCTTGGGGTCGAGCTAACCATCTCCCTGGGTTTTATCCTCCTCTGGAAACAAACTGCTTGACAGAAGAAAGACTCAGCTGGTGCAGTGCAGTCTGGAAAGTTACAGCTACAGTGATGGCAAAAGTTTAAATTCTCAGCCTGATGAACAAGCTCATCCATTAGCACTCCCTGGGTGGGCTGAAATATGCCACTTTCCCCCAGACCTGCCGCTTTCCATGGCATTTTCTCGGCCGTCTGCCTGCGCATCCTGCATCTCCCCTCTCTCGTACAGGCTCATGTAGATCCGCACATGTGCGGGCACCTATTTGCATACTGCTTCACCAATGACTCTCCAGTGAGCTGATATTCATTACAGCTGAGATTGAGGGAGAGTATATTTTTGATTAGTTTTTGAAAGCCTCCATTACTGACCTAATTCAGGCAGGAAAACTACTAAGTGTCCAAAACTACCAAGTAATCCAAATCTTCTGAAGCTTCAGTGATTTCTGTTGTGGCCACCCAGGTTTCATTCACACCAGCTTCACCACATAACCTGCTGCCTTCATCTTTATTTTCTTGATCTCAAACCCAGTACAGAGACGTGGACCACCAGCACCTTTCAGGATCTGCTGCCCCCATTAACTTCTCCATGAAAAAGTGCATCACACAACTACCCTCCAACGATGTGCAAGAGCTGGTTCATCAAGGGCAGGAAATGTGAAGTCCCAGATTTCCATTTCTTTGCAACTCTGAAAGAGGGGGCATTATTTGAATTCCATCCAAGCTACAGTAATTGAGGTTAATCACACACTACCCAAAATAACTCACGCTCTAAATTTAGAAATCAAGGATGCTGCTGTGGAGGAGAGCTGTTTCTATAGGATGATAATAAGCCAGCAAACTGCCTCACCCTTTCTGCACTATCTTGATTTTGCAGATGTTTTCCAGTGATGTTACAGGTGTCAAAAATCATGTCACAAGATCTGACTGCAGAAGATTATTTTTCTTAGGAGGCAACAAGCACCCTCAGCAGCCTCCTTGCTTGTGGGTCAAGTGGGTAAGGGACTCCTTTTCAGGGCTATGTGCTGCTGCTGTGTGTCCCAAAGTTGACTAGTGATGCCAAGCCAGGTAACTTGGTATTTAAAGGAAATGAAAAAAATCTTTCCAGGCTGTATTTTTAAAGACTCTACACAATGGCTCCATGGCAAAAACTGATCTTTGGGAAAGGTATCACTGCTGTGGCCAACAGAACATTTTCTTCATGCTATCTACATGTGGGTACTAATAAGGAAGCCTCTGCCTGCAGTCCCTGAGTGTCCTCCTGGCACATTCAAGCAGACCTCTAGTGACTAAGGGGAGCAGCCCAACAGCTCAGCCACTTATTGCTCCCAAGCCTGGGAAGGGCTCTTGCTGTCGTCAAAGCAAGTTGAGTGCATTTTACAGTCATGACATTATATAGGACTATTAAAAGGAATGCTAGTGCCCATAAAATATATTTTGCTGGCGAAATAATGCAAGGGGCAAACGTAAGGAATCTTGTCTAAGCAAGACCAAACATCCAAGTAAGGCAACACAGACCCTAATATCATTAAAACTCAATTTCTTAACCAGAGAATCAGCTATTTATTTTCTGCCGTATGCATGTCCACTTTATATTCAAATACTTGACAGCCAAATATATAAATGATTTACAAAGTCAAAGAGAAACTGAATTAGTTTTGTTCTGCATTATGACTATGTTATGGGTGTGCTATGAATAAAGCAAAGATATAAATCATAAGGTTGCCCCAGACAATTAAATGTGAAAAGTATTATAAATTTCAGTATATATATGATTTGTCATATGCACTGGGCTTTTCTTCAGCAGCACGCCACAAATATCTGACGTACATAATTTGCAATTCTCAACTGATCATTACCCAACTGCCTGCTGGTAAATTAGATGTTTTCATACATCTACTCGCATATGACATTAGTTGTCTCTTCTTGCCCTGCAGAGATTATCTACATTTGTGTAACAGCTGCTGAAGTAAAAGAATACAGATTTTTAAAAAACTATGTAGATCAGATCCTGAGTGGAACTCCAAATTGACCAGCACCACAGACAGCCTGTTGCTGAAGGCACTGCAGAGCGTGTGCCTATTTTAACCCCTGGTGACCTGCAGAAAAAGATCTTGCAGAAGACAGGAGGTTTTTTTGCATATAAACTATTAAGAAAGAATAATTTTCAATAGGCACTAGTAAATGAAAAAGGTTAAAAGTGTTCATCGGGCAAGTCTGACAGCTTTAATCACCAGTAAGAACCAGCCACTGCTCTGCAGAAGTAACCCTTGGCTTCCATGATCCCAAAACAAATTAACTGCAAGAATTCTCCTCATGTTATCCCAGAGGGATGGAAGATAAATTCTCTACACCTTTGAAAGGCAGAAGCAGAGGCAAACAAACCAACTTAACTAAGGCGTAAGATCTGCAGTAAGGTGCATAGGCACCTACTAACTTCATGCCTAAACTATTTGGTTGGTGTGTCAGAGATATCCTGCACATCACCCAACCTCAGCCTTCTAGTTTTTAAGGTCAGAAGCCCAGGCTCTCACCTCCACTCACTGTAGGGAATGCCAGAGGTGGTTCAAGGACATGAACAGTGTTAAGGGAGACTTTAAATTCTGGTGGTTTTAGAGTAAAAAAGTTATATAACTAAAGCTCCAACTTCAGTTTATCACAGCTTAAAACCAAACCATTTACAATCACAGCCCTGGCTCCAAACGTGATGCTAGGCCAGTACAGGCTGCCCTTCCCCTCTCCGTTACACCCAAAGCAGTTCTGCTCAGATTAACACATCAGACTGACCCACCTGCCTGGTGACTGAGCAGGATACTGCCCTCATGCCATCGGTCACAGTGAGAGGGCTGCAGCCAGAGCTAACCCGCCCAGCCTGGGGATGCTGCTGGTGGCACAAGTGACACTCCCTACACAGCACTCAGCTGGCTGGTAGGAGAAGAGTGGATCCAGTTGTGTTATCAGACATGTACTGATGGAGCACACTCCTACAGATACAGGTGAGTTAAACACAGTGTGGGATCTATGCCCACGCTCTGAGCTCAGCGCCCTCAGAAATAACATTGTAAGGTATGAGGGCTTATAATGACAGGATGCAATGTACAGATACGAGCTTTAATGATCAGCCTGGAATTTACGCTATGTGCCACGGACATGACAGGTATTGTTGGATAACTGCCATCAGCCCCAGCCAGAAACCACTGGGACCATTTAACAGTTGAATCCCTGCCAGTTACTGATAATGCTGATCCCTGCTTCCCAAGGTTTGCTCCCCATTCCAGAAGCATAACTGGGGCCTGTCTGAAAGTACCTCCCCTCCCTTTGAGAAAGGTTACAACACAGCAGTGAATCCATAATGGTGCCACACACTCCTGCAGAGGACAAACCATTTGCAGCAGGGTTCTGGAAAAACACATTTTAAATGCTCTGGCACTGAGAACACTGAGCTGCAGCAACCTGTTCTGCATTGCATAGCAAATGGAAAGAAACCTGGCTCTTCACCTTCTGGAAGTGAAAGCGTGTAGTCCAGGTCTCCACAAAAATCTACAGCCATGCCCTCTGCTCTTTTTCCCCGTCAGCAGCACTGGCACCTGGGGACAGGCAATCCCTGCTGCACAGCCAAAGGCAAGCACAATCAGGCTGCTATCAAGCAGGGACTGCCCTGTCTGAGGCACTGTCAGTGGTCTCCAACATTAATCTTCTCCATCCCTGTGTCCAGCACACCACCACGCAGCTGGGTGGTCTGAAAATGCTGCTTAGTGAATTATTTTCCCTGGGTGAAGGACAAGGACAAAATTATTTGGACACTTGTGTCATTCCTAAGCCTAGCTTAAGTCCTCCCAAAATAACTAATGCTGCCACATACCTGTGTCATGTACAGTTATAGGTACCAAAAGCCTTGAAGAGAAAGTTTCAAGGCTCTCATCCTTTGACATGTCGCAAGCCCTGTAGCACAGCAAATGGCCGATTAAGTATTTTAAAGCAAACATGAATGTTGAACAACATCACAATATGGGTGACAATTTTGCAGCTTTGATGTAGGGCTTTAGAAGAGATCTTTGTCTCATAAAAGGTGGTTTTACTTTGTGATGCGCAATGTGAGAAAATACTGAAAAATTCATAAGACCCTATCAATTAATAATGAATGTATCAGCCCCTGTGTACTCACAACTTGTGGCATCAGCAGCACAGAGTGCTCCAGCTGAAAGAAACACGTGGTCTCTGAAGTGATGCAAAGCATGGAAGCCCTTGGTTTGTTATTGGAAAACCACTGTTCTAGGAGATAAAGTGACATGAGACAGGACAGAGTGGCACTGTCGATGGCACACAGCTACCTAAGATACACTTCACGTCACTATTACGCATTGCTCTGTAACATCCTTTTCCCACCAATAATAAATATTCTTCTGAATAAGCATCAATGGGCAGAGCAAGGTGGCAGCCCAGCACTCAAAGCCCCGACCTCTGCCCACATCTCTGAAGCATAAGGTGAAGGAGGATCTGAACACTGCATCCCTTGACTGCAGGAGGGGTACTGATCTCCCTTTTAAACTGGGAATGTGAACACCACCACACTACCTTGATACGGTAGTCACTAATGCCCTGGGCAACATGCTAATCCTCTGAGCATCAAACTGCAACCCCCAGACCACCAGCTGCCTTGGGATCTGAAATGGGAGTGAGGAAGAGGAAGCAAGGACAGTTTCTCTGTGTTACACATCTCCCCATGTCAGCACTACTGGCAGCAGCATCACAGCATCACTCATATGGTTCAAGAAAGGATTCTGGAAGAGCCCAAGGGAACCAGCAGGGCAGGTCCTTTCCACATGACAACTCTGCGCTATCCCCACACATCCCAGGAGGACAGCTCTCCTGCTGCCTTTGCATGACAGGGATGCTCAAGGCCACCTCTTCTCTGGCCAGTCAGACTGCCTCAAATCAGTCTTTTAGGCTCAGAGTCACGTAGAGGATTTCTAGCACAATGTAAAATTCCTTTTAATTCAAGGAATTACAATCTGTGCTTATTCTTTCACCAGAATTTTCTTTTTCTCTTCCATCAGCCGCAGCTCCTCATAAAGCCCCTGAGCTCCAGCATCCGAGAGGTGACAAACCCTCTCTCCTGGAGAAAAGCCCACACCATTTTGCTCCTGTGTAGGTAAAAGCAGCCCTGCTGCAAGAATCTAGTCTCTTCCAACTACAGCTGTACGTTGTTGGTTGGTTGCTGCAGATGGGTGCCCGCTACCTTTACCCTGGGTTATCCAAGGAACCACTGCTGCCGTGAGATGGCACTCAGGGCGTTCTGGGGAGCATGATTTAGAACAGCAGAAAGGACCTGGAGAATTCAGTACGGGCTGATGCTTCCCTCTCTAAAGGAAATCTTATTTCACAAAATGTAGGGTTGTGCTGGACTCACTAGTGAAAATACTCACCAGGATGTACAGCAGCCCCTCCTTGCCCGAGCACTAAATCTTACAACATCACGATAAATCTTTGCTTCACCAGCCGCCTGTGCTGTGCAGGCTCTCAGCCATCACAGCTGCCAGCAGGTGCTGGGACCATGCTTGCTTCACCACGTGAGGTCAAGTAGATCCACCCTTGAACTGACTCCAGTCTTGGATAGGTGTTTATCCCACAAGCTGAGCTGATTTCCAACATATTTCAGAGAAGGACTGGTGGCACGCACGGGCAGAGGTTTCAAATGCCCTCCATGCCACCCCTGGGTCCCCACTGCTCCTCTGCAGAGCGCCGATGAATCAACCAGCACGTGCCGGTGGCACAGCCAGGGCAGGCAGGTGCTTGGCAAGGATCCTGTGTAGGAAAAGCAGACATTCCTCCCCTACCATCTCAGTTACCGACCTGCCTACCACCATACGCCCTTGCAGCTTTGCAAGGCTGTGCTGTAGGGCTGAGGAAAGCTGAGACAAGCAAATCCAGCACGCAGCTTTCCAGCAGGTTGTGCAAAGACACCTCCGGACTGATGTATGATGATAAATCAAAGTAAATGAAAAAACAGATTCAGCAAAACAGGGAGGGGAAGAAAAAGTGCTGCCTGCCTTTGTAAATGTTTTGTAAGCTGTTAAGAAAAGGGATGGCAGAGCACTTCCACTCGAAAGGCACATCCTTCCCATCTGTGGCCAGAGAACTTCTGAACCCTGCAAATCCCTCTGCAAGATCATCCATGTGAGGTGTACGACACTGAAAGGGCTTAAAAACTAAGCTGTCCAGAGGTTCTGAGCTCTGATCATGCCTTAATACCCTCTTCTTATGGTATTGCATAAGGATGCTCCGCTATGGCACCACAAAAGAAACCAGAACTCTAGCTGGTTGATGCAGGCTGAGGAAGACCACTACATTTAGCTTGCTTGTGTTTCCTCATGGCTTATCGTATGCTGAAGTTCACATCAGTTAACGGGCAGAGAATCACCTGCATCTCCTACACACAACAAACTACTATTCAGTTCCTAGTTATTTTTACAGCTACAATTAGCTGCAATTAACTCATCCCAGTCATCCCAGAGCAAAGATCCACATATCCTCAAATCCTCATCTTTTGATTAAAAGCTTAATGATAGATACAGTTGTCACACTGAAAATGGGTCTTGGCCTTTGGAGCTAAAGCCTGAGAACCTCATCCAGCAAAGCTGTATTACCTTGACACTCAGCAGGATTAAAGGTGACAGAAAAAGATGTGGTAACATCTCCAACAGTGTCTATGCAATGGGCAGGGCCAGGGCAAGGCTCCTGCATAGAAACTCATGCCACCTTTAAAAGGTTCCTCCTCTGTGCTGAAATGTGCTTGGGGCCAGGGTCTCAATTCCTGTTGATTCAAGCAGAGAACTCAGATTTTTCTTCCTCTTTCATCACCATTTTGAGGGATTTTCAACTGACCTCCATGGCTGCAGCACCTGAAAGCCTTCTATGAACAAAAGGCAGCAGCTTCTGATGTGTTGTGTGATGGAGCAAAGTTTCTCATGAGGTCAGGGAGATAGCAGTTAGGAGAATTAAGCCTCCAGGCAGCAAATCCTCAGCACACAAAGAGGTCGCTACATGTTCTCAGTGGATGGGATCCTAAGGGAGCTGAAGTTGCTGGTCCCGCCTGTGTCTAGGACCACGTTTCTCCAGGAATCTCTGCACAGGTCACCATTAGACCCCTTTCTACAGCAACAGAGAACTGGAAGGGAAGGAACTGCTCATGACAGATAGCTATTTTCAGGCTCTCTGGATTTCACCTAACATTCCACTAACTGGTATCAGTTCATCAAAATCCAGAGCAGAAACATCACATCTGTAAGTCCCTTTGGTCAATACATAACAACAACCATTATTGATTAGTAAGTAATCATTATTATTACACTAAATACTATATTATGCTAATTAAAAGGTCAATTCCTCACCTTTCTTGGAACAGTGCCCTGACAAGTCATTCAAAGGTTCCAGAGAAATTTACCTAGTTTTAAATAGAAGCAGTACCTTTAACTATGCCAATATTATCTAATTTATCATTGCATTTTGGGAAAACCACTACTTCTTAAATAGCTGTCATGCAAGAATAGGAGAAAAAACCCACGAGGCACAGGGATTGGAATCCTAGCTCCACTAACTGGGAACATCCACCACCTCTTTCACTGCCCGATGCCCTCAAACGGGACCTATTCTGATCCTGAAGAACTAGTGGCACAAAATGGATGTATGGCACCTCTGAGAAGAGCCACGTGGAGCTGCAAGCTGTCATGTGGGATTTAACACTGCACAATACCTTTGTGAGATGCTCGGGCACCTGCATTAAGATCAAGGATGTGAGAAGAATTGAAGACGACACAGAAAAGCAGCAAGAGGCATAGCTATGAAAAAAACAAACACAGGGAGTAAAAAATGTGATGCTTTTAAAAGCAGCTAGTCCATAAGGTGAGAGGAAGAGGATTTCAGCACAAGGTACTGCATAAGGGGAGATCTTAGCAGATGGGGCAAGTCCTCCCATGGGATATGTCATCCCCATTACCTTACCAGTGAGGACGGTCAGCTTAGGAAGCCTGCTACACAATATGGAGAATGCTGTTACGTGCCCATATGAAATGTAAGATAAATAATTTATGTGCACAAATACTATAACAACTACAGAAGATGCTTCAGCTGGGAAGGATGCAGCAGCTCCTGCAACATGGCAGACCAGCCCACCTCCCTTTGCACAGCAGCCAGAGGAGCACAGAACTGCTGCTCCCAGGCCTGCGCTGGCTCCAATGAGCTCAAACTGTGGCAGCTGGGACACAAACTGGGTATTGCACCATCCCACCCTGACTCTGGACTCATTGTGTGCCTGGCTGACTCCTGACACCTCTCTTCCAGCAGCTAAGCGATCTGTGCTGATTCTCACCAGCCCCAGCCAGACCTGCTCCAGCCACACCTCCCATGAAGTCACAGGCATTGCCTGGGGCTGCGGGTGCATCCTGAAGGACAGAGCACCCCTCCTGGGGACATGCACCCCACAGCACTTACCACCAAGGTCTCGATGGTGTTTTGTGCTTCCCTCCTTTCCTGCTGCCCCAGCTGGAGGCTGCTGCCATAGGTGGGCACCTATAAATTTGTGCGTGAAGCGAGGCTCCCAGGCAGCTCTGCAGAACAGGTGTGGCTGGAGACGCATCCCTGGAGCTGCTGGGATAAGCACTTCTCTACCTCCCTGTCCCAGGGATCCTCGCTCAGCGCATCCATGAACGGAGGAAGCACAGCTGAGGGCTGGGCAGCTACAAAACTGAGATGTTCAGTCTTTTAGCCTTCACTAAATGAACCCTGCAGGAGACCCACCATGACAAATACCTGTATCTGCTGGGCATGGACTGTACACAGCCCTGCCTGGGTAGGGGAGGATGGGCAGCAGACATCCCCCTGTGAGAACCAGGGTGGGTTTTTGGGGTCCTGGGGTTCAAAGTCTCCAAAAATGGTACAGTTTAAAAATTCCTCCTATGCTAAGAGCCATTACCTTCCACATCTCTCATTAGCGTTCAGAGCAGGCTCCAGGAGCACAGAGATAACACAATCATGCAATGTCATGAGTGTTGAGTCTTCACCGTGTTATCGTGCTGTGGACAATAAACAGCTTCTTGTCAGCGAGCCAGATGAATCCTAATGGCTTTCCTGACCATAACACACAGACAGTGCCAGCTACAGACCTCGATTTCTGACATATCAGCTGTAAAAGGCAACAGCCTTCAGACAAGAGAGCACCAAGGCATTGGGGACTCCCATCAGACCCAGTGCACAACATCAAGAACCGTTAGTTTATTCCAGAATGCGGACTGCATGTAATAGAAAATATTAACTCACACTACAAATATTTATAAAAAGTCAGACATAATTGATTTGCAATTGAAAATTAACAACCTAAAAATTCAGCCGTGTAGTTAATATAAGCTGATTTAAACAGAAGTAATATAGCAGCAACAGAAAGAGGCAGTCAATCCCATTCCCTGTCACTAACATCCTTCTCCATGTGGAGTATTATTATGTGAGGCTTTTGAGGTGCTCGGCTGTCCCGTTGGGTGCAGAAGAGCTGCCTGCCCGCAGCCTGCTCTGGTGGGACAAGGTGTCTGTCTGTCCACCACCTCCCTGCTGAGGCTGCACAAGCCACCCTGCACACCTCAGCCCCAGGCAGCGATCACCACGAGATGGCGAATGGAGCCAGCTTGCTGGTGAGCATTTTAAAGCACTGTCTGCAACCCCACACAGCTCGCTCCGAGGTGCTTTGTGGGCACAGTGTGTGATATGGACCCCAACATCTTGTGTATGGGTGGGACCAAGGCAGAAAAGAGTCCAGTGGCACCCTGAAGGTCTTGCACTGTGTTCATGAAAGCACCACTAGCTTTCCCCCAGTCCCTTTCCAGGCTTCACCCACTGCCTCTTGTCTTTCCCCAGAGCTCAGTACAGATGGAGCCTCCAGGCAGAGCCCTTCTATCCCCATAGGGTAGAGAGCTGGTTTTCAGACTATATTGCTAACTTTTCTTTGTATTTAAAGCCAAATAAAATGCTAGCTGCCCAACACCTTCCTCTCAGCCCAGGCTGGACAACCTCAGATTTAGCATGGGCCAGGATACAACAAAGCTGGAGAAGAAAGAGAAGCACCCACCACCATGAACCCCGGAGTGGCAGCCCACTCAGAAGGGCAGGCAAGGTCAGGGTTGAGATTCTGGGGGAGACGGCACAGTCCTCTGCAGCAGAGTTCCATGAACAAAAGGCAACAGATTTAAGGATGGGGCTTGGGCTGGGTGGTTGGTCAGGTCTCACTGTAGCTGCACAATAACTCTACCAGACAGCTCCTCGGCAAGAAGCACTCTCATTTCCTGCTTTCTGAGGACATGCTGTTTATTTTGAACCACACTCAGCAAGGCATGACCTCTTTCCATTGAAATTGTCACCGGGGCAGAAGGCTTTTGCTTACAGAGTTACAGAAAATATATTGGACACTCAGAGTATGGCATTATAGTCTCTGCTATTGTCGTGGTCTCTTGGGGCTTTCTGAATGGCTGTGCACTGCAAAAATAAGGTGATAACCTGCTCGCTGATAGCATTTCATCTACATTCTACCCTCAGACTCCCCTTTAAGCTTCCACTGAGTACAACGCACTTCTTATGCAAAAGGACATGCAAGGGAGTAGTGCTGAATTTGCAGCTGGAATCCAGATGTGAGGCAGCGTGCAACTGTGACTGCAGGTCCACAGTGTCGGTACCTGCCCATCTCAGACAGCAGCTGCAGTTCTTTTTAGAAATTAAGAAAAAATCCTAATGAAGAAAGTAAAAAGAAAAGCAATATTTGAAGCATCCTCAAGGGATTCAGCTGGTTGCGTTTTTTTCTTTTTTCTTTTTTTTGCATTCTGCTCTGTAACCAAGTCAAAATTGTGCTGGTAGAGACTGTTACTTCAAATGAAGGTACTACCAGATACTACCTGCTATAAAATCAAAGGAATCCATACATATGGAACTTACAGCTGAAACTCTTCCCCTCTTGTTTCTTATTGTGAATCAAACAAATCTATGGAAATCAAGGGGAGGGAAGCAGTGCTCAAGAGCTTTGCAAAAAATTATGTGTGTGTGCAAACGTGCATCTGACTGCTGCCCTGGCTGCTTACCTGTGCGGAAGAGCAGCTCACTCTGTGTCCCCCTCTCCCTCCAGCTGGAGTTACAGGGAAAAACAGGAGGAAAAAGCAGTCTCTGATGGGACCGGTGGCTCAAATACTGCAGGCTGTTAAGGAGGGTGGAGGAAGTGAGAGAGCTCTTGCTGGGAACTGGCACAGCTGGAAAATGCTCTGATACCTGCCTGTGCTGCTTTACAGATGCAAGAGAAGCAACTGAGGATCACGCTGTGACCTTGCACGAAAGCTGAGGGAATAACTGAATCATTTGGCTCACAGGCTGAGAAAAATCCACAACAGATCCTGCCCCCTCAAAAGCTATAATTTTCAGACTTTCTTCTTTCAGACATTTTCCCTTCTACATTTTCTGCAATCTTAAAAAACAAAGCCTTTCTGTTTCCAGATTACTCAGAACCATCTCAAATCCATTCTCTCTCTCTCTCTTTTTTGGGGGGAATTAGAGTGGAGGGTAAAATATTGCTGAAACAACTCAGCCAGTTCCTTGAAATCTGAAAAATGCTTAAATTCATCCCAAATTTGTCTATGTTACAAACTGCATACAGATTTACTGCACAGGATATACTTGCTGAAAACAGAGATGTGACATTGACTCTTCCTTATTCCACCATGAGAAAACCAGCAATCCTCTCCCATCTTCTCTGGAGCCATTTTCACACCTGGCCAAATACCTCCCAGCTGTGCCAGATGTGCACTTTCCTTCACAGGTAAAATGAATGTTGAGGATGAGAAAGCAGCTGGCTCTGCAAGATGCTGCCTCATGTGAGCAGGAGACCAACTGAAGATGGAATGAGCACCTAGCGTGGCGAGGGGAAAATGGGCAAAGCAGAAATTCCTTCTCTTTAAATTTATTTATTTTTCCTCTCCATCTAAATCCATTCACCGGGCAGCAAGGACAACTGTTGGTGCTGAGGCAGAGGCAGCAGAAGAGATGCCCACTTGCACTCATGCTCACAGAACTCCTGGCTGCATTAGCACACCCCACCATGCTCACTGCCACCACTAGCAGGACAAACAGAAACCTGGCACAAACCTGTCAGTGCTCCTTGTGAATCCTCTTCTTTGCAGGCGTCCTCCAAAACCCGTTCAGGGGACACCTCCTGCAATAGCTGGTGCACATGGCTGGCACTGATCATCTCTCGTCCCCACCCCGATCATCAAGCAGAGTTATTCAGGTTTATGCTGCTGGCAGCTTTCTTAACTGCACAATGACACATACTAAAAATATTTGCCATTTGGACTAGATTTCATGTTTAAAAATGTATAACAAATAATTACTTGCACAGCACAAACCTTATAGCTTCTGCTTCCGAGCAGATGGGAATTTGTAACAAACTTCATCTGGCAAAGCAGTGTCCCCTCATCTGCCATCACCTCATCTGCACTGCCAGGCAGCAGCGAGTGCTAGAGCATCCCAGTCCTGCTTCCTAACCCAGGTATTGCCACAGCAAAGGCTTTTGGTGTCAAGTGATCAGGGAACAGCTCCAACCCCCCTGGCTGCAGAGCAACTTTGCAGAGCCCACTACAACTCTGCTGCGAATGAAAATGAAATAACCATCCTAGGCAAAGTTCAGATAAATAACTGAACTATTTTTGATTCCATATTCAGCTATAACATTGATACTTTCATAGTGTCCAAAGCCTCCCCAACCACGGTCGGCTGATGGGCTCCCAGCCCAAAATGAACAACTAGCCCCTTCCCACGCAATCTTCTCTACACCCCTAGTAAAATTCAGCCTACAGTTGCTATGTTAAGGCCATACCCTCCATTCAGTCTTGAGTTTATCTGATAGAAAAATATCCAGTGTATCCTTCAGGAGAGAGGAAGGCTGTCACAACCTCTTTCCAGGTCTTCCAGCCCTGACCAGTAGAAGTGCAGCTGGCAGCATCTGCTCTGATCCCCCAGTTTGACTGCACTTGTACAGGCACGGTTAAAGATTGCTCCACTGATCTGCAGACAGATCAAATAATGTAGGACCTTTTCCCCAGGTAAGCCAAAATGTTAGTTAGCCCTTCCTTATCCTCCCATGACTCCCAACACGTTTTTATAATGCAGAGCCCAGTTGTGGATAGAGGCCTTTTTGCTGCCCTGTAGGATAATGGTATCACCCAATGCTTCCTGAGGTTCCTCTACTTACCTAGCAAAGACCTAAGTAGCCACTGTAGCTACAGCATTGCTCTTGAGATCAGGCTCATCCACACACAATTGTCCTTACAATCTTTTCAGAGGCTACTCTGAAAGTCAAGTCCTGTCCACTCTGTTCAGCATCCCACAAGGGTGATCAGTTCCTAACTTAGACTCACCAGATCCCACAACATCCTCCTCATCCCCATCTACTCTTCAACAGTCTTCCCCATCACTCTGTCTTTTGAGATATATCTCCTCCACTGCATTGTTCAGGTCCTGCAATTTTTTCTCATCTTTGCCCTGGCCTTCTTCATGGCTCCATGCACACAGAATTCAAAGCCTGGCTCTTCTTTCATGCCTTCCTGCAAAAGCCAAACCTTCACATGCCAAAGGCTTGTCAGCACCATGGCTGGAGACCTCAGCATGCCCACTGAGGCTGTGGCTGTATCCTCCATTTTCAGTTACAACTGATTTAATGTTATCAATGGGCATTTCCTTCTTTTTCCAGAGGGACTTTATTTGACCGATTTTTCTCCTCCTCTGCTCACCAGCACCCCTCAGTAGCCACTTGACACAGCCATCCTCAGCAGCCTCTACACAGAGGGAGTTTTGTTAAACGATTCTTATGAACTTTCTGTCTTTGAACAGGAGTGACTTACTTTTGACTGATATCTGGCATCCAGTAATTTCACGCAAGAGCAGAGAGATTCCTTTCTGCTGTGGCATGCTGGTATGGCACGAAGCCTTAAGGAGACAGATGTGCTTGCTCTTCCGCCCTTACATCCTGTGCTGCCCTTCCCTAAATCATCTCATGCATCTATTGTCACCCTGACTGCAGACAAGACAAAATTTAAGGCATTGAGACACCATCTCTCCCAAATCTCTGCGTGAGTTACGGACTTGCAGTGGTTCACATGGTGCTTCATGTGAATGATAATTGTTGCTCTGGCCTAACCAAAATGTATTTTAATTGTCATCAACCAGAAAATAACCCTTATTGTGAAGCAGACCAAGTCTTCCCAAGATCACTAATAACAATGCCCACATTGGGCCCATCCTCTGATGTTACAACACCAGAGTTTCTGCTGATATATTTGGGATAGAAACAGATTGCTTCTTTATTTTGTTCATTGATGTTGTTTATGGTTTTAGCCATACAATGGACAAAACTGCAACTGGCATTATGATAGGAAAGTTTAATGATCCCAGTTTTCTCCTTGAATGTATCTTTGGCTATTTTCATTTGCAGAAATAAAACTTCTACTGGCCGCCAGACCTCCTCAGCTGTTTTGCAGTCGTCATACATAAAAGCGGAACAGATTAACCAAGCACCGACCCTGAACAATTGCCTACGTTAAGTGGTAATAAAGATGATCAGGAGTTACATGGATGGCAAAAGAAATTCACAGGAAAGGAGCAGAATCACCTCCTGTCGCCATCCAGGCTCTGCTGGGGGAACAGCAGGGCTGCAGCCAGCATTACCTGGGGGGAACAGCAGCACATCACTTAGCCAAAACATTACCAAAACCGTGGCCAGTTTTCTCCTCTCGCTTTGCTAAGGACCGTGCTGTCAGCAGGGACTTCCCAGAGGAAGGCTCTTGTACCATCCTCAAAGAAACCACACAGTCCTCACTGCAAATATTGCAGATGTTCATGGGAAACGCAGGGTTTGAAACAGACCCTTTCCCAAATACTGCTGCTGAATACTCGTGAGTGGTCACCATAATTTTTATTATAGATCTTTGATTGCATACAAACCAGCATTCAGAGTGCATCGCTCTTCTTTTAAACTAACTGGTGTTATCTTCTCTAACTCTGTTCCTTCCAAGCAGATCCAAACCATGCTGCTCTCGTCTGACCTGACAGCCACTCTCCCCCACAAAGTTATTTTGGAATCATTTTGACAGTGGCAGACACAGCTAATTTACACTCAATTGCTACTTAACCATCTGAGCAGAACTGTTCCCAGACTGTTTTTCTCATTGTTAGGGAGAGAAAGGTCAAGTAAAGGGAAAATCCACAAACAGAAAGGTGAATGAAGAACTGAGTTAAAAGGTGACTGAAAATGTCTGCTCAGTATTTTACTTTTTTGAGAACATGGATATGCATGGGGAGGAAGGGTTGGGAATAAGACTTCAAGCCACAAGGAGACAGCGGGTACAGCAATGAGGAGCTGTTGCTGCTATTACATCCTGCACCAGAAATAAAGAGCACAGGGTCTTCATGTGATTTTAAAACACAAAACCAAGTGCTACGATTTGCAAATTACTTTCTTGCCAAATGTAACAAGTATCACCTGATTGAATAAAATTATTGTGTCAATAGTTTCTCCATGAAACCTCAACTGTGTTTTGCAGCTCTTTTCTCAGTCCTGGTCTCAGCTCTGCACATGGGTGCAGAAGACTCCTGATAATGGCAGCCAAACACATGCCTGCAGCTCATTTCACCAATGTTGCACAACATGAGCTTGCCAGCAAACTGGCAGAAATATCAGCAGGATAAATGGCTGGTGTTGAGAACAAATAAGAGACATTTTAATTACTCTACTATTAGAATTTTATAATTTCAACCACACAAAAGGCTTCCTTGCTGCCATCTCTGGACTTAGCTACATACAAAAGAATCTAGTTATCTTTACAAAACCCTCCAGAAATGCCAACAGCTCAAGGTCCTCAACCTGGGAACAAGGAAACACTTCACTGATGCTCCTTCTGCTAAGGAATAGCCAAGGAGTAAAGCCTTACACTCAATGCCTCGCAGCAGCATCCTACTGCAATCTGTGTTATACCTGCCAAGATCTCCCAGCTTTCCTGGTGACCCAGTATTCTGCTTTCTGTATCTTACACTTTACCTTCTTATGTTGATAACTGGAGCAAAACATCCTCAGTACAGAGCTTGCCCAGTTTTCCTTCCTGTAGACTAATGATGACTGGAGACATGCAATCCTGCTGCTGTTGCCAGTCTAGCTGTAAACACAGGTGGCTGTCAGTCAAGATACAGAAACGAGCACAGAGCACGTCCCAGCACCAATGAGAACAAGTAGGTACGTAAAACCCAGCAGGCCGCTGGGTAAAACCTGTTTGCGCTTCTCTGTGGGTCACTGTCACTGTGCTTCCTCCCTCCACAGCACCTTTTTCCATTGCAAACCTCCTTCAGCTGGCAGCATGCTCCAAGAGGATGGCAAAATTATGCATCTGCACTTTTTGTTCTGCTTTGTTGTAGGAAATGCCTATAATTTCAGTCACCCCATCCCCACCCCTTGCATGCTCTAAGGAAGGCTTAAGGCTCAAGCACAACGACACCAGTACACAGCTTAGCTGTCAGTGCCTTGGAGCACACAAAGTGCAGGAAACTGGTCATGGTTGGGTGTCTGGTGACACGAGGGCACCTCATGTTCAGATTCCAACCCCTATTTCACATTGTTCTCTCCTGGGCCACCAGCACTCACAGCTCACATACAGATGTGCTGAGAAACTGCTCGCTTCCCTGCTGTAGCTATCAATGTTTAGCATCAACAGACTCCAACTTTACAGCATCTACAGCAAAACACATGTGCCCTTGAAGTCTGACTTCAGCCTGGCTGCACAAAACCCCAGAAAGACTCGTACCTCTCCTCCCTTGCCTTCTGGATCATCGTGTATTACAGAAGCTTCAGCTCAATGTAGCCTTTAATCTCAAAATACTCTTTGGAAGGACTGTCTGTCACACCATCCTACTTTTTGTTAAATGGGGGGGGTGCAATAATTTCCCCTCTTTCGTTGCAATGATGTTTCTACAAAGACTTCACACTGAATGACAAAGAATAATGTGCCATCACCTCCCCATCTTCTTACTGTCCTCTATTTCAAAGACAAAAGAACTGGACCAAAGGCTACAACAATTGAAAAGCACATGCACATATCACTCCTGCTAGGAAACATCGCTGCTGCCTTGCATTATACAACAAAGTCTATGCGATGGAGGCCAGCATGGTTTTTATGTGACTTTGAGCCGTTATAGCTGCCTTTTAAATACATGAGAGGCTGTATTTGAAGTTGTCTTGCAGCTAATTCCCTACTGAAATTGCACTCTAATTTCTCACAAAACATGAGTAGAATCAGATGTTCCAGAAAAAACATAGTATATTGAATATGAAAACACCGAAATAGGGGTAAGAACAGCTTACATAAGTTGCATTCCCTGTAGTTTGGGATATTGAGACTGAGCCTTTGAAATGCACGAAATCTAGTTTGCTGATGATTCCCCAATTTATAGTCAGCTCAGTGGGAACTAATATGTGCCTACTTTGATATCGTTTTGAACAAAATTCTTGGCACCTCATTTCTCTTAAGAAATATACCTATTCTCTTTTTATTTTGGTTCTTTTTTAGATGCAGACTGGAAGATTAACCCAGATGTATTTTATATTCATGCAGTACTTTCTATGGCCTGATCCATCTGACTCCCAAACTTTCTTCTGAATTAAAATGACACTGTCTATCACATCCCAAGCTGTGACATGAGCATTTGTCAAGTAAGACAGGAACACTGGTAGTCTGAAGAATGAAATGTAGGGAGTGGAGGAAAGGATGGGTGAATAACACCAGAAAGATAATTCTCTTTTCTGGAATACTGAACCTAGTATGGATTGCAAAGGGGTAGAAGCAGCCTTGGAGAAACCATGTGTTTCAGAAGTAAGATTAGAGAAAATTCACTAAAATATTAATACAGAACTTTCAAAATATTCACTTGGTGGATGATGTATGTCACAAGAATGAGCTCTCTATTAAGATGATAAAAAGCAAACTGAAACAGTAATGTGCAACGTTAGGCTAGTACAGCTCAGTGAAACCCAGTCCAGGTTTTCCAACAAGACACTGCTGGTTGAAATGAAGAACCCAGAGTTCTAGCACAAGCCTCCAGCATGACCATGCATAACCCCTACTATGTGCAGCTACAGTGGTATCTTTCCATTTTTGCTTATGAGATAGGCATTGAAAAATCCCCAGGAAAGCAACAGGATTTCAGTGATAAAATACATCACTGAGGGCTGCAGTGCTGCAAAGCACTGAGGTTTTCATGTGGAATTCAAATTAGATTTAAAGACCTACATGCAAAATTAAATTCTAGTGGCTGCATTGTATTTCCAGTTAAAAGGGAGAGAGAGGCATTAACATAGAGCAAGGTCATGCACCAGTTATGTCTTATTAAGTATTCCAGCCTTCCTTAAGATAAGCATCA
The DNA here is from genome assembly GCA_033439905.1 of Ceryle rudis. NCBI lineage: Eukaryota > Metazoa > Chordata > Aves > Coraciiformes > Cerylidae > Ceryle > Ceryle rudis. The sequence goes on from JAAGNO010001931.1 coordinate 22,384, forward strand.
CATATGGGTTCTTTTGCAGCTAGCAGTTCCTTGCTTAAAGAGAGAGAGGTCTGGATAACACCCCTTCTGTCTCCCAAGGCCTCCTGAGCCGTTTGACAGGAACATGTACTGCACAGAACAAATGCTGTTCAAAGGAAAAACAAGATTACTTTCACTGAAGGGGGCCTCGGGGATCATTTCTTTGTCAGGTCTTCTGCTCACCATCTCTGGTCAAGGGAAAGACAAAGAGGAAGACTGACATTTTCCTTTCCTAATAAAACACGGACATGCTGAGGAACTGCGTTTGACACAGTGGCTTGCACTGAATTCAAAGGTAGGGAAACAAGAGAGATTGATCAAAATATATATGGCATTTTGAGAGTCAAATTGCATCTCTGGGAACCAGAACACATGGAAGCCCAACTCAGATCCACACTCCAACTCATCTCAGTTACATTTTAGGTTGTTTTTTGGGGGTGGGAGATCAGCAATGAATATCTGATTTTATGTATTGTATTTGGCTACCATCCCTCCCTGTGATGGACAATGTTTGGCTTGGCTTCTCCTTGGGGCAGTCCCACCAGCTGTTTGGAGGCTGGGCCACCCTGTGCAGTGACAATGTGACCCATGGGCTCATTGGGTTTTTCATGGCAAAGAGGTTTCCCTGAATTCAGCAACAAGTTCTCCATTTGCTCCCCCATTTCTGTGAGTAGTCTCCTCTCTGCCAATACAAAGGTAACATCTCTGGGGTTTATATTCTGTGCCATCCCAATTCTTCTCTCCACTGAAATGGTTTCAAACTAAAATCCCCAAATATTGTCACATTTAATGATGCTTGAGAACTTCTCATTTCTCTAGCTCCTGCAAAACCTTCCCCACTGCTTCAGCATTTCCCTTCGCGTATCTGTGTCAGGAACAGTCCATCCTCCTCACCCCACCCTCTGCGCTGATCTATTCCTATAACAAAACTCAAGAGGCAGAAGCAGCCAGGCACTTGCAGAGGCAGCAGACACCAGAACAGCTCTCCCAGTTAATAATCTCAGGGCCAAAGTGCTCTCCTTCCTAGAGCCCTCTGCTAGTCTGCAAACAGCAGCATCACCAGATCAGCACATCATCAGCTAATTCAATCCTTCAGACTCTTCCACAGTTCCTCCTACCTAGAGCCAGGAATACACCACTCAACTTACTCTCTCCAAAATGCAAGGTGGAGGTACAGAAATGGAATTGTATTAATAAATATCCATTTAAAATGATGCTCTTGATCTTTGGGGGGGGGGGGAAATCTGTCTAAGCAGCAGGAAAGTCATGCCAACAACTAGATTTTCAGTGGAAGAAAAGAATTAGCAGTGTCTAAATAGAGGGGTTAAGGTAGATTGAAAATGTCAAGTCATTGATATTTTATGAGGTAACCATAGTTATTTTTTATGCATTCCTTTGCTGCATGAATGCAGATGACGAAAAGTATTCATGGGTCAATTGAAAGAAAAATAAAACTGAAGAGATATCCTGATGCTAATTTAAACCTTAAACTGTGGAAATTAATCAGTCTAAACAGACAACAAAGTGAGTTCAGCTGATATCACCCCACAAAACCCTCTCACTAAATACACAAATAAAAAAAAAAAATCACTTCACAAAGGATGAACATCTTGAAAATCATACTGGCTTTAGCCCCAAAGTACCTGCAGGGATCAGTGTTACTGTAGCAGGACACATCTGGTCTGAAGGATGAAACTGCCCATGTGGCCCCTGGATCAAGCAGAACTGTTTCTAATTTAATCTGTAGAAGCTGCTGGAAATGCAGAGCACCACTGGTCCCAGCATGCCGCAGCCCCTTGGTGCTGCCCAGTGAAAGGGTCACTAATGATCTGGATACGTTCATCTTCTCTGCTGCTTCTTGAGATATTTTTGCATGCTTTTCCATTAGACTAATGACCTCCTTTGGTCATATTAACCTTGCTGGCATGCGGTGCCACCCTGGAGGGGGGCAGGGGAGACATTAGAATGGGAGGGATGGAAAATGGTGAGGGTGCTCAGTTGTGACAAATAACAACCAAGTGCTCTATTAAGTAATCTAAAACAAGGCTTTGGCTCAGGGGAGACCTCATGGACTTCTGCAGCAAATAATGAATTAAATCAATCTACAGAACCCCATGGTGGAGGGGTTCCCAGTAGCCAAAACATTTTGTATGAGCAGAGAGAAGAAATAAGAGGCTGCTCCTCCACTCCAGAACCTGTCTGGATGCTGAAACCATTTTCTGTCCCTTAAGTAAGTGGTGGCTTGTTTTGGTGGAACAAGTGACATTTGACTAGGCTGCAGAGAGACATCCACACCCCTAAACCCAGAGGAAATGCTGGCAGAAGGTAGCGTGGGAAAGATGCAGTGCAGAAGGCTTCTTCAGTCTAATAAACATCTCTGGTTAGTGTTACAAGAAAACAACTGACTTTTCCTCTGCAAGTCTTCACTGTTGTTGCATGACCCTGTAATTTCTCTGCTAAACATCTGCTCTTCAGAGGCCCACTCTAGCCTGGTTTCTGTAAAGGGACTGTAAACCCTGAAGATGTCCATATGAGAGCCAGAACTAGAATTTTCTCGTGCACAAAACATACATCCCCAACTGGCAGCTAACAGGGTTAAAACACCCTCTGATTAAATGAAAGCATCTTTAATTAGTTTAATTGACCATGCCTCAGCCAAGACCATCTGCTCAGCAACATTTGCCTTCTCTTTGCAGGAGCAATTGATCAGCCATAGCTAGAGAATACAGCATTAGGCTACATCAGATTTATTTTGTTTAATAGAAGAGCTAATTTGCTTTAAATTTAATTACAGGGGCCAAGATTGCTCTCTAAGTCCGTAACAGCACGTAACATAAGCTGATCCTACAGCTAATGGACGCACACATAGGACCACACATGTGTGCAAATCAGATGCTTGGTAATGACAGCCTGGGGAAGCAGGTCCCACCCTGGCAGAGAGCGATCACCACCTTCCCTCCCCAAAAAGCCAGCACCCCGTGTCACGCTGCTGGGCTGGCAGGGCCACTCTGCTTGCCACCATGGCCCCCTCCAGCTGGCTGAGCTCTTCCCCGCAGTTCTCTGTTGGATGCTGCAGGAGACAGACTGGGTGTCGGATGCAGGAGCAGACATATGTCCCATCTCAACCACCTTTCCTGCTCCTACTTATAAAGACACTAAACGATGCATCACATGGAGGATCACTGTTTCTGCATCACATGGCACCAACAGGGACAATCAGGGGACCGCTCTGTACCTCCTGGGTGACTGTCATGAGTAACCCTTTCCTAAATGGGGTTGCTGGCAGCTGAGGGTCCAGCAGAGCCAGACATCACTCACCCCACCCCTGACACTGCACTTTGCACTGTGCCTCTCAGTTTCTCCCCCCTCCCATGCCAGTATCATTCTTGAAAGTATTGCCCCCTGAACTGATGAAGAAGGGTAATTCTCCCTCCTCCCTGAAGGACCACGTGTATCTATGTTGTGCTATTATGAAGGGGAGAATTTCATTCACTTCCCAACTCTTTTTCCTTTTTTTGCTTTCCCATTGGACACTAAATCACTGCTGTCTGTGGGAGATGCCCGAGCCCTGACGGGCACGCTGCGGCTGCTGCCGGAGTAATTACAACCTGCAGAAGGCTCCAGGCTGCCGTTCCTGTTTCCATGGAAATAAATGCTGAATTACTGAAAACAGAGTATGATGCTTTATGGATTTTGAGGCTTTTGATCATCTCAAAACCACCTTAACCCATTTTATTGGTGGTGGCTTTGTTTTAAGGTACGGGGGATAACATTCACAGCATGGAAATAGGCAGAGCAACCGAAGAGCATTCTGAAGGAGTGAAAGAGAGGAATAAAAAAAGACCAACCCCAAAGCCAAGTAGTCTGGCTGATACTCTGGGGATTTGCAAGGGGGACAGCAAAGCTGGCCAGAGCTGCTGGTTGTCCAAAGAATCCAGGTATCCGGCCCTGGTGAGAGGAGTGTGTGGAGGCTCGTTGGTCCTTGCTGCAGCCCCGCAGCAGCCCCAGCTCACCCCCACTGCCCCTGTGATGGTCTGTGCAGGGGCTCTGGGGCTGCAACAAGCCTCCCACCTTTTTGGAAGGGTCACTATAGCCAGCCTTAGTGCTTCAATGCCCAGAACTGCAGATGGCCATTTCATGTGCACTGAGCTTCTAGATTAAGCTAGAATAAAAAGGAATTGCTTTACTATCTTCAAAAATGATGAATAGGGAGCAGAAGGGAATGATCTGATGCTAAACTTCTATCTCTGAGTTGAATGGACACAGAGACATGCACAGGCAGGTAACTCCACGCTGTGTGTAATGACCCTGAGGTCAATTCTCATGCAAGGCATCGCTGGGAATTTTTCATCACAACAAACTAAATGAAAAAATTGGTTTGAGGAGAATGCAAACAAACCAAACATTTATTCTGAGGTCAACTTAACCCTCATCTCACCATCTGAGCTGTTACAGCAACTTGCAGGAGTTTCTGTTCCGACTTGTTTCTGCCCTAACGTGGGCTGCACCTTCCGACTACCACTGCAGCATCTCTGCAATGGGCTCAACGCACCGCAGTGAGTCAAGAAACAAAGTTTGGGAAAACCACCTGAACTGCAGAGATGAGGGAGGGACAGAAGGTGAGACACCACTTCAGCAAATCATCTCTAATACTGACTTGAGCTAAAATCAAACATTTGATTCAGGACAGAAATCCTAAATATCTTTTCTGCTAATGCTTCTGTAACAAATTTTTTTGGCAGGGGAACTTTCTGCTTTGTAAGAAATGTCAGCCTTTGGACACAGCGTCCTAATTCAGCTGCAAAAATAAATGTCAAAACAGTGAATTCTAGTCTTAATCCACCTCTGGTCAGAAAAAATTAGGTTGAAATGTTTCCTAGCTAAAATCACAGGTGCCCAAAACCTACAAAACAATTCCAGTTGCACTGGTTAGAGGCTTTCATCCCTTCGTGTGCAATGGCCATCAGTCAGTGATGGGACCTGGTCTCTGTTTTAGCCCACCCACACATGCACACTTCTCTGGTGTTCTACCTTCCACCTGGATGGACAAGAATAGATGCTGAAAAGCCACAACCATGTATTACTTACTATGTATTACTCAGCAAGTTGAACATGCATATATTTAGCTATTTGTTTTCAAATCTAATATCTAAGGGAATTAGCACAGGTACTTTACACTTGTAACAGGAATGCCACAGTGTACAGGACACCTCAGACCAAGGAAAGAAGAGAAAATCTGATTACAAAGTGTGTAGTTCAGACTGTCCTGCAGGGACAGAGCAGAATCCCAGGCTTCCTCCAAAGTAGGAGAATGGAAGTGGGCAACTCATCATAGATGTGGTCTGGACACCAGCTGCTGCTAGATTAACTCAACAGCACTGTAATAGCTCCTTCTCTTCTCACTGTAGCTAAAAATGACTTTCAAACACAGTTTGAGATAGAAAAGTAAATCACTGCTCTACAGCTGGTGAAGAACAAGACAGGGAGAACACCATAGCCTGATTTTCAGAGATGCTGCTGCAGTTCAGCCGTCATGAAGGTCAGTGGGAAATACAGGGCTTGAGCCCAGGGAAATGCCAACTGCAGCAAAGACCCAAGTTTGGAATTGCCCAGCAGTTATAGAGAATAGCTCCTGTATGACTCCTCCACAATCACAGGTTAATTACAAAGCAGAAGAGCTGAACTCAAGCCTTGCCAACAGATTCTGGGCCCGGAACCCAAGCCCGGAACATACTTCTCGCTCCACTATGCCTCTTGCACAGCAGAAGAGCTTGCTGCTGGAGCTGAGATACTCAATTCCCACACTGACTCCAGTGGAGCAGAAACATCAAGCCACATAGTGTGTGTTACGCTAAAAACTTAAGCCTCTCTGGATTATTTAAAATATTCTAGTCAGAGGTTGTGCTTAAGAACACCATTATGTCCACAACCATTCTGCTACACTGCCCCTTCCCATCCTTGTTTCCTAAAAGCCTTTCCCCCTGCATCAATCCCTTTTGCTTTGCTGCTATCTCAGATCCTGCTACATCACCTCTATCACATTAATAATACACTTACCTCATACCATCTGGGCATATTGTATTAAAAAAAATCCCCTTAGAAATCATCCTCCTCCTTCTGCATAAACAAATTATTATTTCAGAAGTTAATGGAAATGCTACCCCAGTGATGTCATCATTATGCAATTAGTAAGAATGATTAGGAAGCCACACAGAGAAAAAGCACCTTCTTCCAGACTGCAGAAGTTCAAGCAAGCATTTAGGGCATTCCTGCTCATGCTTTAGGAGGACAAAAACTAGGCAAAGCCTTCTTCCCCCTTGTCTCCTTGCCCAGCCTCTGGGGCAGTTTCACCCTGCCCACCAAAGCACGGGAGAGCACATCAGACCAGCTGGCCCCTCTGCTTCCAGCCAGTGGGAGCAATGGGAGAAGTTGATGGGCTTTGCTTTCCTAAGCACATGTGCCTGACAGATAAACTGCATTAACAGCACTGCGCTGCCACTCCAGAAATAGTGATGGTGTTCAGACAGCTTGCCAGGAGAAGCCTCTCTTTCCCGAGTCCTCCTGTGCATGGCAGACCAGCGTAGGTCAAAAATAAGTGTAAGTTATACCCTGCCAAACTGCTGCTTGGAAACTCCTGATTGCCCCCAGATTTGCTTGGGAGGTTTGCGTGTGCTGGCACCGTGACAGGCTGCTGAGCCAGGGTCTGCGGTGGGCTCGGCAGGAGCTGACTGTGTGCTGCCCAAGGGAGGAAAGCAAGTCTATAAATCACTCTCACGTGTGCAGCCGGAGCCTGCACGGCCTTTCTGGGAATACTGGAATTTTAGTGCATCCAAGAAAATGCCAGACAGTGTTTTCCTTTTACTTAAAGCTTATTCACAAACAGAATATATAAAATATTTTGTTCTTATGAAACAGGCAACAGACGCTTCAATCAAATTATTAAGATTGAAGTTGTACTTCCAATTAACTCTGATGAGACAAGAGCCAGACCAACAGAGTCAGTGTTCCTTCACAGGGAGGCAAATGAGCACTGCTTAGGCTGACTCTGAGTGAGATGCAATCTGGACTGAAACAAAACAGCACGATGAAATAAGTTACTGGTTTTTGGGTTATGGGGCCAGTACCCCAAAGCCCAGCGGGTGTGCTCTGTGCTGCAAGTACAGCTGCAGGCACCATCTGAGAGGTGTTTGCAAACCCACCCCGGAAGGGAGCTCACTGTTGTTTTCAGGACAGGCTGGTAGAGCAGAGGTGTTTACAGAAGATGACTTGTCAAACAAAGAGAGACAGATGCTGCAAATGAAAATTTATGAAAATGAAAAGTGTCAGGGGGAGAGAGCAAGCAGCTGGAAGAAAGTCCTGCAGAAGCAGGTCCCAGCTCCGTCACGGCCACAGCACACATCTACATGAGAAGCAGGGAGCTGTTCCTCCCCTCCAGAACCCATCCGGGCTGCTGCAATGCTGTACACAGGATCCCTCTCTCTCTAGATGTCTCTGGGTTTAGTACTGTGACATTGGCAAGTGCCTCTGGCTCCCCAGTTGGTGTCAGACTTCCCACGTCAGAGATGCCACCAGTACAGAGTGGCTCAGCACAGTCTAAGGGGTTATGACATGGGAGAGTTTCTAAGCCACAAAGGGCAGTGCCCAGGGCTTGATTTGCACCTCTGGCCTGCAGCAGTTGGGCACCCAGCTGCTGCCGTAGCTTTGAAATCTGCCCTGTGTGAACACCAAGAACCTTTGGAATAGGGAATAGTTTGTTACTAACGTTTAGGAGGGAAATAGAAAAGTCTCCTGTTTCAGAGTTGATGTCAATGCTTCATCATAAGAGATCAGGAAGAAATTTTCATGGGCAGTAAGGGGCAGATTATCAAATCACTGTTTGTGTTGCATATCATTTTCTGCTCTCCCCTGCAGCTCTTCCACAGAAAACATGCTAGACAAGTGGTGTGCACCTTTGACTTCTGCCAGAAACTTCCCATACAAGCTAAGCAAACAAAACCTATTGACCTACAGATGTTTTTACTTATACCCTGCAACAGACTGGGTGCAAGCAACGGCTGAGACTCTGTGGAAAAGAGCAGCAGTCAACACCAATTTTGGCACTTCACACCATGATAGAAGTGCAGAGCAGCTGCTGCTTGATCTCCTAAGGGCTGCTGGTGGTTGGATATCTCCAGAGATCTCTCTGCTACAGCCCAGATGACATGACCACAGGTAGTGCTGAAGTAGAAGTCCTCACAGCAAAGCCTGCAGCTGCCCAGGGTGCTCACTGCTGCCTTCCCTGCCGCACCTGATGGGTGAAGGAGCATCATTGTCCCACTCCCGCCTCCGTTCCCTGTGGAGCTGGCTCCCAACCCCACTGTGCCAGCACCATGACACTGTAAACAACTTGCACAGTACCCCAGGAAAGTACCAAACGGCTGAACAACTGCTGGCCTTACAATTTTCTGCACCGTACCTTGTATAAGGGGCTTTCCCTTCTGCGTAGCTAATACTCACAATCCAGGTATTAAAAACAGAGTAGCTCCCATGGTAATACCAGCTTTCAAGAGAAATTACGTCTTTCTCTAAAAGCTTAAATTACAGTTTTACTCCCTTAGAGTATTAGAAAAGGCCCAGAATTAAATCCTTCACTTTCAGAGTAAAACCAGGACCTACTGCAGGAAACAGGTTGCCCGATGCAACAGGGCTATTTGCAGGGAGCAGCCACTGGGTTCACAGTGTCAGCCAGAAAGGCTCTCATAAGCAAAGATGAGGGCAGCTATGATTAAATACTGTTTTCTGCATGACTGGGAAACACAAAGCAAGAGGGTAGGATCACACACACACTTACAAAACCACCCTAGTTCCTTAGCCAACAGCAAGTCAAGGAAGGATAGGCTTAAGTTGGTTTAAGTTAAAAAAAACCAAACCAACAAACAAAAACACCACCAAAACAAAACAAAAAACCCACAACAACCCAAAAACCACTGCAGAATTGACTCAGCTCTCACCACAGCCCTTGAATACATTATATTTTGATTTTAAAGAAATCTTCCAACAGAGGATGGAGGCACAAAATCTGGTTTGCAAACATAATTTATGAGGACCAATGCAGTCCTTGCTGTTGTCTTTTTGCTACGAAGATGCCTTACTCAGGGACATTTATTATCCTCTCCCCACTCTGCCATTAAAGTCGGAGATGAAGAACAACAAATGCAAGACAATTAAGCTCTTTACAGGAGAAAAAAACAGACCAAACATAATTTTCTATGTCTTGAAAAGAACTGGAAGCGTCTAGACAAAAGACAGACAGAATTGGTCTCAAATGTATTAATTTCAATAAGAAGTTGAAGCCCTGAATTACAGGGAAGAGACTGAGGTCTGCTCCTCCTCCAAAAACTTTCCACAGCATTACCTTACCCTCCCCGTGACTCTGACATTCTTTATCCCGCCTGGGATATTTATATCCAATAGCAGGGGACCATAATCTGGGTCATCAACAGCCTGGACAGCCACTGACAGCCCTCAGGGAGAGCTGCTGGAAATGCAGGCAGGACTGCAGAGTCCCAGCTCTACATTTCTGGGAAAATGGCCCTTACTGGCAGCAGAAAGAGAGGAATGGGAAAGGTTTTCATCTATCCTGGAGCTCATAGTGCAAGCAGAACCACTTTGAGGTCATGGGCAAGCAGGGGTGACAGAGGCTCTGTCTACATAAGGAGAACTCATACAATCTCCGTAAGCGAGTTTGCACCCCAGGGGCATCTGAGCTTTGAGTACTAATAAGGTTACTGCAGGCTGCAAGAACATACTTCTGTCATTTAGATTGGTGATGTGACAGCGGAAAGGCAAGCAAGTCACAGCAAAACGGCCCACTTAGGTACCATCAAAGACATGCTCATCCAGACACTGAGCTGGAGGAATAAAAATTTCCCATCTCAGCAATCCTATGGGATTTCAAAGAAAACTTTATATGATGATCTTCTAAAAGATCTGACGAAAACCCTAAGCAAGCAACCAAGAGAAAACCAGTGTAAGCAAGAGGAGTTGGCCCACTTGGACAGCCAGAACATAACTTGCAGTGCAGAAGTCTCACCATGAATCAAAACCCCCTTCCCTAGTGGAAGTTCTCTCAAAACCAGTCTGTTCAGACACAAGTTTCCAGTTCATAACAGCAGTATGTCCCATTGGCAAGACATTTCCCAAGAAATCCTCTTCCATTCCCACCCTGTCAGGAAGGTCCTTACCTGACATGCATTGTACAGAAGCTGATGCTCAAACTTCTTGATCCCCAAAATATTCTGGAACATCTCGTACAACTGTTCCTTGCTGAGGATGAGCTCCGAGGCAGCACTAGCCGTCATCCTGGCCTGCTGCTTGCGGGGATCCTCTTCCCCACGGTAAATAGCATCAAACTTTGCCATCCAAGAGCTCAGGACCGTCTCCTTGCTGAGGCCATCAATTTCTGGCAGGCTGCGTACTCTCTTCTCAATGTGCTTCTTGAAGACCTCCCGGGAGTCATTCGCTGAGCACCCTCCGCTCTGCACCATCCTAGCAACACGGTCACTTTTCAGGAATACCTGCAAAAAACAGGTGACTTCAAATGTCATCAGATAAAAAAAAATAAATTAAAAAAATCCCCCCTAAGTACCACAAAATGTGGTTTCTCTGCTGGGAAGCCCACTAACTGGCTGCCAGAACACTTTCCAACCCCTCACTCAACATCCACATGTTGCCAGATGGACAGAGGTTTCAGCTGTACTCTGGGAAGCGTAATGAAATCAGGTGAAGCTCCTGCTTTGTGTCTGCTAAAATGGAATATTTTGATGTAATTAGGACTTCATGCAACACTGTAGTTGCACTTCACCAGATATATAAATGTCTTTTGGGAAAGCAGGATTATATTTTACTCTACCAAATGTTTTAATAAGGAAGTAATTCCACAACTACATGCACCTAGCCAAGTTCTGCCCTGCTAGAGGGAGCCCAGTCATTATACTCAATTCAACAGCACTGCATTGTATTTATCCTGGTAGCCAGGATAGCCAGGTAGCCAGGCCCTGGGAAACCACTGACCAGTACAAGGACCAGGCTTCCATTAAGCTACTATACTGCAAGAGATCTCTGCAGACTGCACTGCTGTCGCAAGATGACAGGAATAGCATCATGTTAATTAATTTAATGTTACCTCCAGTTAAATAACATGTGCTCCCCAGCTTCTCCCACGCCTGGGTATTTTCAACTTGGGCAAACAGCACTGCAAGGGCACTGTTTACAACACTCTAGGAAAGGATGAGGATGAAAGCCCTTACCTCTGAAAACTGGTGGGTAAACACCAAGGCAACTGAGATCACTAGAAAGTGGCATGGCCACAGGTGGACAAGGCCAAATCCCTTCCCACTCCAGCTCTACTGAATTAGCGCAGGGTGGTTCAGCACAGCTTGAGACTGCCTGAGAAGACTTTGCAGAGAGAGCAACCTGCAAGGTGCAGCACACTGACAGCAGGAGGGATGGAGAAGGTGATTGATGAAGATGTTCTTCCCACTGTAAGAGCAGCAGAGGGGTCAAAACATAACAGACTCCTGCAGACCAGGAGGTGCCATGGGAGCAATGCAGAGCTGAAGGGTGAGAGAGGGATAGGGAGATATTCTGTTGACTTGTCCTCTCCCAAGCCCTGAACACAGGGAAGCAATCACTGCGCAGCAAGAACTGCTGTTTTATTAATGATGCTGAGAACGGATGAATACAGCAGGCTGGGAAGAAGCTGTGCCAGCACTGGGGTGTATCTGTCAGCTCTCAATAATTAAAGAGCTTGAGGATGACCTAAGGACATGGTAGATATTTTTTTTATATCACTCAGCAACATGGCACTCCATGTTCCCAGATGCTTGACGGCACAAGCATCTGTCGGAAGCAGTGGTGAATTTTGCTCCACGACCAGCCCAGAAAGGCTGCTGAGGAAGGGCTGGGATGTTTCTGTCCAACATCACTGTGCTAAGGAGTGCTCCCTGCAGATGAGAGAGGCAGGACGCCACCAGCAGCCTCCTCAGTCCATGCTGAAATTATATCAGCACACATTTTGTTTCCTTGCAGAGCTTAAATGAGTGATAACACCCCGCGCGTGTGCAGGTGCTTTTGGAGAACAGGTGAGAGCTATCCAAATCCAAGCTGCCAGTGCAGCTGAGGAAGTCCCCAGCACACTGACCGCTTGAATCAGTGGGAGGCCACAGCAAACAGCCCCACTGAAGCAAGCTCAGCTCCCACATTCCCTCTCTAACCATCCAGTCCAGGTGCCTTTGGCCTGACCCTGTGTGACACAGCACTAATGGCTTCCCATACCTGCCAGCACCAGCAGCTGGTGTTATCCGTGGTCCTCACCCCGGGTGGAGGGGTGACTGCACTGGGAGCGGAGGGACACCTGACTCCCTGCCCATCTCCCCTCAGCCTCGATTGATCCTCCCCAGCTGCAGAGCAGCAGCCAGCAGAGGAAAGGAGGGCTGTGGGGAGGCAGGCACATGGGAGCACCGGTCAGACACAAAGTAGCAGAAAAAAAGACCGTGAAATAGGAAGATGAAGATAAAAATAAAAAGTGTTTTGTCCTGCAGAGTGAGCTGCTTGCTTTAGAAAATGCCAAGTGAATTGCCCGCCTGTAAGTCTGCCTAGTAGAACTGCCAGGAGGGATGAATTACTGGAGCAAAATCCTAGCATGGGTGGATACGCTGGCACATGTAGAAGAGAACTGGCCTCCACGAGCTGGCTGAGGCACCTTCTGCCATGTCCATAGATGTCGTTGTCTTGTGCCACTGCAGATGGTGCCAAGGAGGTCAGATGCAGCCATGCTACCACTGCACAGAAGCTGAAAGTACACAGCCTTAAATTAAAGGAGACCAACAGTTAAAAAGAAGAAAAAAGAAGGTTGTGCTAAAGGACATGGAGTGATGCATCACACACTTTGTGGCCTGTTTTAAGCAGGACAAAGCAGGTGGAGGGTCCAGCTGAAATGAAGACATCAGGTTTGCAGACACGTAGTGCTCATCAGCTGCTCTTTGTAAGTTTGATTGCTTGGAGCAATTATACTGCACAGGACTTCTGAAGCTGGTCAGGACAGTTTCAGCCAGACCCACAAGTGAAACAGATGTATTTTGTCTCTCCTTAAGCAGTTTCCTTTTCCTGACCAATAGCCTTATCTGAGCAGATTATGCTGCTCTTACATCCTAAAATGCAGCTCATGCCATCTTGAAAACTTTCTCTGAGAGCATCTGTTCAGTGAAGTTGTGATAAACTGATGATCCCTTGGCAATTTCTTTTGTGATAAGAGATGTAAATTACTCTCAACTTCCTTCCTGTACAGAGAATGATGGAGCAGTAACTACTAGGCTGGTTTAATACAGTTAATCCAGAGATAATTTGTGCTTTCCTTACACAGAAGCAGCTGCTGCCATTTTTTAGAGTTAAAATTCTCTTCAGTTTTAGTATCTGATTTTAGTCCCCTCTTAGTTTCCACTTCCAGAGAAATATTTTATGTAGGCAATTCAAAATCTTCACCTTTTATGACAGAATAACTCTAGGGAGAAAGAGAAATGGCTTGCAGAAAGGCTAGCAAAAAATAAGCAACACTCCTCATACAAATCACAAGCACTGATTTCCAAAACCAGAAGCTCTTTCCTTCTGAGAAAAGACAGAAAAGCAGCATTAAGAGCTGCATACAAAGAGGTGCAGAAAGACAGATGTGAATACTTATTCTTTTGCACAATTGTGAATGATGCTTCAGTTTTTTGGTATCATCTAGTTTTGTAGATCTACATCCTCCTCCCTGTCCCTTTGCTTTACAGCACTTGTCACACCAAAGAGAAAAGACAAGACTCTTACTGAACATCCCAAAGTCAATCAGACACAATGCAAAAGCTTCAGCAAGAACTGAATTTGCTGCCCAGTCTTTTCTTGGTATTTTTCATAGAGGGCAGGTGACATTTATTTTATATTGTGCTGTCTTCCCTGTTTGAGAGTGTGCTGTTTAAAAGTTTCAGGAAGATATTTTTCAGCTTAAAGGAAGAGCAATCTTCCCCAAAATCAATCTGTAGGAGACACCATGGTGTAGGGGTAGCCATGGTTGCTGTATGGCTGCATATTCACATGCTGAGCCTCAGAAACCTCGTGATGTACCAGACATCAGATGGAAGAGGCCTTGCATTTGTCTTTGTTTTGTGCTGTTAGATAAAGGACAACCCATTTGTTCAGAATTCAACCCTGCTTCTGAATAGGGGTGAGAAAAGGCATGAATATGGATGCTGTATTATCTGTCCTTACCTCGTAGTAGCTCTGGACAGCGTTTATAAATGCTTCATCTGCCACAATCTGGGTTTCTCCGTTGAGAAAGGCCTGGAAACGATCTTTGATTGTCTGGAGCTGCTGCTTACTTATCTGCAAAACATGCCCAAAGGAGAAAATTAGTCAAGAAAGGTTTATGTATGAGGACAAAAACCCACTAATTCTTTTACAATATCTTATTGGTGTGCTTACGATGTGTGCTTTTGCTCTCCTTTAGGGACAGCAGCTATAGATGAGGAATCATCCACACATGGGTACACACACACATGCAGTCTTCACCCTGGCAAGTTTATTGAAGCATCACAAGCACCTGAAGTCACCCTGAACATCATTTCTAAAGAGCTCTGCCATCACAAAACACACATAAGACTTTTACTGCTTTAGGTATACCAAAGTCAAAAGCAAGCTGCTGGGTGTATGCTTGGAAGAACCTGTTTCAGTGCAATCTCTTCCTCATTTAGCCTCTCCTTCCCTTGAGGAGATGAGGTTACATCACTGAACAGGAAGCCTTGCAAGCTGGCTGTTGAAGACAACACTCATCAACACTCAAGGGGCCTTGGTTTTTCATCATTTTTTGGGTGGCTTTTTCCTTGAAAATTTCTTTTGTCTTGTTGCACATAAAACACCAGTGGGGATCAGTGTTGAAAGAATTTAACGCCACTTAATGCAAAAGAAATCATCCAAGGGCAAACCTGTCCTCCTTATCCTAACAAGGACTTTCTCTGCTGTCTCTCTGCTGCTCAAAACAGTTTGTCCAGCATACAGCTGGAATAACTTAAAAGGCAGTTCTAGTTTTGGCACAATGACATCAATAGAAAGTTTACAAGGGTTTATTCCCGCCTTGTAAGGTAACATGTCACTATTTTGCCAATTTATCTGTCAGTTTAAAACCAGGTATCACTAAAAGCCCCTACTTCTTCAGCTCGTAGTGCAAAGTCACAGCAGGCACATAAGTCATGTACCAGAAATGCCAGCATAACATCTTAAAATGCAGATAAACACTCATGCTGAAAGGCTGCAGGGTTTTGAATGTAGTTGTGCCTGGTTTACCACGGGGCTACTTCAAGTTTGAGGATAAGAATTAATTTAGACAGTAGAGAAGGATGCAAACAAGATGTATATATGACAGCTTGAAACTTAAAGGGAAAAGACAGGAGTAAGAATTAGGACAACTATTTACTAATGACCAAAAGGTCTAGAGATGAGTCCTTTTTTCTCACTTGTATGCCAGCAGAAGAAACCAGCACATTAAAATTGAAGAGAAAACAAACCCCAATTAATGGCTCTAAGTGTCTAAATGGCTTTGAATAAAGTATCAAAAAGTATAGAGAGTGAAAAAAAAATAAGAGCATAATGAAGCCTGGCAAACACAGCTAGTGATAAAAAGCAGGAGAGGGACCACTTGGAAAGTGCAACAATAAATATCACTAGATCTAGATGATGCGCCATGCGGGGTATTTAGGGACTGCGGTAACGAACATCATGAATACTGGTAATTAATTCTGCAACACCATGCTGAGGAGGGTTAGTGAGCAATGGCAATTTGATATGATAATCTGGGATTAGTTTACCCTGGTGCTTAGGAAGAGGTGTTCATCAAAGTGACATAAAGCAAGACTCAGTATGCTCTGCTTCAGAGGACATGGAACAATCTTCACCACCCCTGGGAGTACTGGAAAGATGGGTCATTCCCACCCCCAAAACAACAGCCAGGACTTTACAGGGTCCCACACATGCAACAAGGCTCAGCACCACAGGGCTGGATCAGAGACCATCCCTCTAACCTGACCCACCTCTCCTCTGGGCACCATCTGCAATGAGCCCTAATGAAAACTCCTGGCTTTAAGGAAGGCAGGATCTAATTTTTGGCTCTAAGAGCCCATCTGCCATGTAAGGCACCTAAAACTCTTTGTTGTGTTTGCCAACAGCACCCCAGACATCGCAAGCCCTTGGGCAATACACACAGCATCAGACATAAAGCAGGCTCCAATACTATCTGAGCTGATGGAAGCTCCTGATGGAATTGAAAAGAAAACTGGGTCAGTGATAAGAAGAGCTAGAGACAATGCAGTGATCAAGTGGGAGACACCTGTGGGAATGTGCCAGGTCTGACTTTATTAAGCATTTAATTACCTGGAAGAAGAGAAAAGCAGGATGTTAATTAAAAGTATTGACGATTTTGTATTAGCAACCATTGTGAAGCTTGGGCTGGAATGACAGGGCAGTAAGAAACCAAGAAAAGAAACAGGAAAACTACAGGTAACACTGAAATCAGGGTGTAGAGGCATAAGAAAAGACATACTAAGAACATAGATACTAAGAGGCTTTTCATTTGGGATTTAAACAATGTGGACCATGTTTTCATTATATTTTTTCCCAGGCTGTTTCTGAGGACAATCTCCAGAAGTCCTTGCTTGTTCTGTTCCTATAATGCCACCTAGCAGCAATATTTTCTGCCCCTTCCTCACTCAATATTGGATGGGACACCTTCAAAATGAGAGATGCTCTTAAAATTCCTAGAAACTCCCAGTATGTAGCTTGCACATGAGCTCCTGAGCAGCATGGAAATGAATCATCAGATTTGTCTCTACCAGTGTCAGTTGCCTCCTCCTCGCCCCCAAGCTCTGTGTGAGTATTTCCCTGCCCAGGGAAAGGAGATCCTCTCTGATCACACCAGGCTGCAGTGTGGTCCAGTCCCCAGCTAACAGGACCGTCTGTCTTCCTCCATCCCCACCAGACCGTGAAACAGTGCTGGTGTATCGATCCGTGTCTGTGCTGCTGGTATGGACATTGTCAAGGAAGCTGTCAATCTGAGCTGAAATTAAACTGCTTTCATTTTAAATTTAGCTTCTGCAGCACAGCAGCAGATGCCTGGTGCAGAAAGTCAGCACCTGCCAGGAAGCAGTGGTCAGATGTACAGGTCAATGAAAGCTGCCCAACATATTATACCTTCTATTTTATGCCTCTTCCCCTCCCTGTAAGGTGCCAAGGGCATCACTGCTGAACCCCAGAAGTGTCCCTCAGGCAGCTGGGAGGCAGCACCTCCCCAGCACATGCTGGACCAGGGCAGTCTCAGCCCTAATATCACACTCCAAAGTAGTGCCAAGCAATGACACCAAGCCATCCACAGGCCTAAAAGAATGCATGAACACTCATCTGGAGCTTAAGTGCTTTAAAGGCAGGGGTGTTATTTTATCTCTTGCTATTAGAGGCACCGATGGTCAACTAGAAATCCATACAAAGCAAGCCAACAGCTTCTACAGATCCAGTAAGGCCACTAAGGGGCCAGTACAAACCACTTCTCAGTTACCTTCTGTAGTGTGCTTACAATTAGCAGAAAACAACAGAATTCCCTTCAAAGCACATCAGTACAATATCACAGCCTTGCTATGTCAAGAGGCAAAACCTTGTTGGGTTGCAAACCCCACCCATGGGTGTGAGGATGGTGGGGGGCAGAACCTCCCCGATCCCAATGTGAATTCTAATCCAGGTGCCATCACACAGGAGAAAAGTAGAGAACTGGGAGTAAGCAGGAGTACTGTGGTGGGTGGGCAAGGTTTATTCTATTTACCTTCCCTCGTTTTTCCAACCATCACTGTTTTTCCCCACAACTGCTTTCAGTGTGTGGCAGCCATTAAAGAAATAAAAGTCATTTCTGCATTCAACAGGGATTGCAGGACACCCTGCTTGTACAGTCATAGAATGTTTTGGGCTGGAAGAGACCTTTAAGGGTCATCTAGTCCAACCCCCCTGAAGTGAGCAGGGACATCTACAACTAGAGCAGGTGGCTCCGAGCCCTGTCTAACCTGACCTGGAATGTTTCCAGGAATGGGATATCAACCACCTCTCTGGAAAATCTGGTCCAGGGTCTTACCACCTTCAGCATAAAAAAAAAAATCTCTTTTATATTTAGTCCAAATCTCCCCCCTTTTAGTTTAAAACCATTACTCCTTATCCTGTCACAACAGGCCCTGATAAGAAGTCTCTCCCCATCTTTCTTAGAGGCCCCCTTTAATTATTAAAAATGCCACAATAAGGTCTCCCTGGAGCTTCCTTTCTCTAGGCTGAACAACTCCAACTCCCTCAGCCTTTCTTCATAGCAGAAGGGCTCCAGCCATCTGATCATTTTTGTGGCCTTTCCTCTGGACCCACTCCATACAGTGACTCTGGACCCAAGTGAACTCTCCTCAGTTAATATTGTGACATGTTTATGCAGCAGAGTGTTTCACAGTCTTTACCTGTCTAAAGCATGTGAGTACTTAAGCTGCCAGATATGCATGTGCATATTAACACATGCATTGAGTCAGTGATGATAAACTCCTGGCACAGGTATCAGATAGGGCACCCATGGAACTTTAGGTTTGCGCCCCTAGTGAACTGCATGGCTTTTAATAAGAAGTTTGGCAGAAGTCTTCTCCGTAATGGACTAAATTATGGGGAAGACCTCACCAATGACTAGATCTGGGCATCCACATGTTTCCTACCTTCTTAGTCTAACTTTTTATTTTGTCTGAAGAGAAACTACATGCCCAGCACAATCCAGTGACCTCAGAATTGAAGTGAAACAACCTTTGGCATGTGCCATATCTCCGCTGTGGTCACAAACAAATCCCAGAGGCATTTTTTTTTTTTTTAATTTGCTTGATGCAGATCTCAAATGGCACACCAGCCTCCTCAGGACAAACACTCACCGGCAGCTTTCTTCCTACATGCTGTTTTTGCATATATTCCACCTGACTCAGAGGGGAACGCAAACCTGAACACACAGCCACGGCACGTTCTCCAGCGTTGTTCCAGCCAGTGAACAGCTGGCAGCGTCTCGGCACATTGTCTCCAGCCTCTTTAGCCTACACTGGGGGAGCACAAACATTGCCAAGAGGAGCTGTTTGCTGCAGAAAAGTTCCCTGAAAAATAGTTACGCACAGCAACGTGCCTCACTAATCCATCCTCTCTGCAAAATGCTTTGCTGTGTCTGAGCACACAGGAAGAAGTATGGCCATAGAGGTCACTGCTTAGGGTCTACATCACACAATAACAGCACATTAGCTGGATTTGGGATTTTTAGCCCACACTGTGCCATGAATGGGCTCAAAGCAGAGTCTTGGATTTATATGCTTTGGATTTCGAAGAATGAGAACAACTTCTGCAGATTTTCACTCTTTTAAAGTAAACTTTCAAATCTACATGTGTGAAGAAAACAAGATGACTTGCACTCATAGGACAGCTGTCTTTCCAAGCTTTCTATGGTGCACATCAACAGTATTAAATGTCCAAGAGCAATAGAAGACATGCCTTGAAAGCTAGTCAGAAAGAGAGTTTCATAAGAATTTATAAGAATTCTTGCGTGATGCTGCAGTCAGAATGGTCCAGCACTGAGACCGGGGCCCAGAGGCATCTCCAGCTTTGCAAATTTTCACAACCCAATCGCACGAACATGATTTGGTTTGGGAGGGAGCCCTGCTTTGAGCAGAAGAATTGGGCCAAATACTTTCAGAAGTCCCTTGCAACCTATACTATGCCATGGCAGTACCATATCCAAGAGAAGATTTGCAAAGAGAGGCCATCCTAAATTGAAGATTGCCAAGCGCTTCAGGGCCAACTGCTGATTTGTCAGAGACAAGCTACAGAATAATCCATCCGCAGGTGTCTGTGTCCTCAAACCAGCTAATAAAGCCATATCCATCAATGTGACAGCTGCTGGAAAAGCAGTTAGATTTAAGCTCTGCAGAAGGAGGTTTCAAAAGAAAGGCACCCCTGTGGTAGAGAGGTGACCCCTTCTACTGCCACGCTTCAACATGTCTGATTGAGGACTGGGTGTTTCAGTGCCCTGAAGCCTCATGGTGCCCTTGCACCCCGTGCATCCCACTGGAAGGGTCTACCCTGCAGCTGGGACATAAGGATGCACCGCAGCACTGCATGTCGGTCCCTGATGGCTCAAGCCCAGAAGTATCACCTGTGTCTCACCCTTGTCTCACCACAGCTGGTCCAGCTGGGGACTGCAGGTAATTCCCAGAGGAAGCACCTCTGCCTCTTGTCCAGAGAGACCACCTTACAGCACACAACCAAGAGCAGCACAGAGCTCTTCTTCCTTCGGGCATCTACTGTGCAGGTACCATCACCAAGGGGGAATATTTAACTGCTCACTCTGCTGTCATTCTGGGTTTGGTTTTGTAACATCTAATAAATATTTTATTACTCCTTAGCACCAAGTGATTTAGCAAAAGCTAAACCAACCAAACAAGCATCCTTCATCATCACTGCTTCCACAGTTAGATAACCTTTCACAACATGAACAACACAGAAAGAAGAGAAAGAAGTACAAGGAGCCAGAGCAGCTGAGCACTGGCCTCAGTGGAGAAGCCAGAGGACCCAGCAATGGGCATGAGGCTAGACAAAAAAGCATGTCAGGTTACCGTGCACATCAGGCTCTCCCTGAACTGATGCCGCTTTCTCCCGGATGGGAAAAAGGATCACATTAGGGGTGACTTGCATCCCCAGCATTTGGGGGTTTAATTGCAAACTCTCCTGTGCCTCTCCTGTAGCTGCTCTGCAACCAGCTGAATGGCAATGGTTTTTCACTGTTAAAGTAAGCGACCAGTATTAGCTGCCAGTCTGGGGCACTTCTGTCAGCTGCCTAACAGTGTATTTTCTGTTTGTTTCAGAGAAGTTTAATATTTGTTACCATAGAGAGCTCCTCTCCTTGTGCTTTAGTTTCCATTAGCCACAATATATCTCTCCAGAGATACTGAGCTGTCACGTCCTTTCCCCTCACAGTCTGATGTTACGTGGATCACTCCGCACACAACTCACTGATCTACTGCTGTCTATACAATTCCCTCTTTGTGGACACTTGATTTGTTGCCTCCCCACTCTGCCCATGATTTACAGGCCCTGGTGCATCCACACTGCCTGCCTTCTTTCTAATCACGCTCAGTCTTTGGGAACAGCAAACAAGAAAAGCACTGGTCACATCCCCAGCCACCAACCCTGGTGCCACCTTCTCCTCTCACGGAAGAGGTGTCCAGTTATCTCCTTCAGAAAGAACAACTGTGCCATCACCATGCCTGGGTTTACACACAAGGCAATGAAGGACACACACAACCCCTTCCCCCTGCAGCAGCTCATGCCCTGCCTGCTCAGCCCACCTGCGATGCTGGGGCTGGGTCAGAGTGATGGGGACTCTCCAAGGAGTAACACTCATACATACCCACCTGCCCCATGCTCAGAAATCAGGCTGGGTTCAGTCAAAAGCAATGCAAACAGCCCCTGGGCCCTTACACACCAGCCCTGCACCAATTTGCAGCTCAGAGACTGAACCAACCTCTCACTCAAGCAGTCTGACAATACAGGAATAATATTTCCTGACCTAACGGTGAATACCTGCTTCAGCAGCATGTCTGAAGGGATGAGAAAACCCTCCAGAGCTGCATGCACAGGCAAGAACTCCCCTTCTCTGCTTGGCCACAGAGCTACCACCCAGACAGTGCCCTACCACAGCATCAGCTCTGATCTTTGCCAGGACCTCTCACTACTTCCGTTATTACAAGAAAAATCCAGCAGCTCTGCAGCACAAACAGTGAGTGCTAAATAATTTTGGCATTTGCTGGAATATTTTTTCTTTAAAGAGGCTCAAGTGTTGCTGGATAAGTAATGGGAAGGTAAAACATCAATCCCTTTGGTCAGGCCAGTTGCAGGCACAGAGCCTCTAGATCAAGGAGAGCAGATCACTCCTTTCCACTGTCCCAGACTACATCCAGTAGCAGGTTTATCAGAAGAGACAAAGCACACACTCCGAGTCGCTCTCTTTGAAACACGTGGATGCTCTTTTTTTGTCCTCTCAAACCCTGAGTGCCTTTCTTTTCTATGATTCACGCTGCCAGCTAGGTACACTTCTTTGACATACATAAAAGACCTAAAATGTTATTACGGCTGCTCCCACTTTCTGAAACAGAGTGATGCACAGTGCTAAAGGAGAAAAGCAAAGCCAGGATTTGGGACTGGGCCTTTGCCATGACGACCTTCTCCCTGGTGCTTTCTAAGCTACATCTTCCTTCCGTAACCTGCCATCATCAGGCAAGCCTAGGTGTAGACACATCAAAAGATACTTTTAACCCGACCTGCTTTCACTTGCTACCTCTGCTTGTACCAGGTGTGTCCATCCAACACTTATATGACAACCCTGCATTTTCCCCTGCAAAGGGTCTCCTTTTCCATTAAGATCAACCACACTTACTGAGAAAGTAGCTCTGACATCTTCAGGAACTTCTGCTCCTGTCTGTAGGTTTGTCTCCTGACATCTCTCTCTTCTGGCTGGTCCCTCCTCTGTAGCTGGTGTGGAAGTGAATAACCAAGAGGAAGCCACCTGACAAGAGTGCTGAAAGCTTGGAACTTCTCCCAGCTTTGATCTAATTTTACCTAAGCAAGCCATTAGCAGAGTGAGTTTGCAATAGATCCAACAGAATAAGCTAGCCCTTGCTGAGTATTTTTCTGTGTATGATCAAACAAGATATATGCCCCTATTTTTTTTACTGATCAATAAAAATATGACTTTGATCTCAGAAGAATTGAGAAGCCAGCACAAAATACAAGCAAGAAATAGCAATGATGAAATACTAAGCCAGTGACTGAGCCTGGGCTGAGGGGCAATTGCTGCTCCAGGAAACCTCCCTGGTGACTTCTGCTGTGACGGGAGCCTCGCCTGGTGAGCCCTGCTGCGTAAAACACATCACTGTGATCTGGCAGCTTTCAGCAGAAAGCCCAGCATCATCCTGCCTGCGGTAAAAGTGCAGCTGCTCTGATAATAAAATAGAAAAAACAAACCCATAACAATAGTAGCAGAAATATAGCTAGCAAATAAAACCAGGAGGCAAACAGAATGGAGGCTGTCTAGAATGGGCAGTGCAACGTGCAAAGCCACGCAACACTTGATGTCCCTCTAGGTGCCCCAAAGGCAGAAGACAAGTCCCTTTATTTCCCAGAGGTGTCCTCCAGGCTGGCCTCTGCAGCTTGCTTCTCCCCTCATGCTCTCTCCAGTCCAAAGACCTTCTTTGCTCCCTCTCAGTCCTGGTCACTCTCTGGTTAAGCTCAAGTCTCAAGAGCTGCTAACGGAACCACTTACACAGCCTCTGCTGGAAGATCCTGCTAGCAAGGGGCTTGGTCAGAGGTGCAGGTCAAGTCATGTTTGCTTTGACTGGTGTAGGAGCTCTCCGCAAATGCAGCACTAATGCTTGACCTGCACTTTTGCTCCAACAGTGCAGTATATGTGGTAGGTACAGTCCACTGCTGCTCTGTGACCTCCAAAAAAACTTAATCCAGGAAAAAGGATCAAGGGAAGATCTTCCTTCTTCTCTTGAACCTTACAGTCTTGGAAAGCTACATTTTCACTCCTTTTGTTTTTCTTTTGGATGGAAAACAATACACGGGCCTCCTTGAAGTTTGTGAGAGTTGACGTGACACAGCTTCTGAGACACTACCTTGCATACTTTCGTGCCTGAAGACTGCAGTGTGCTGCAGAGTGGAAGGGCACAGTGGAGCTGGACAACATCACAGGTCATCATCTCCCGTGAATCATCCATGCCATGTCCCTAGAAAAAGTCACGGACAGGCTGGGCTATGAACCTACTCAGAATATTCTGAGGACAACTTTCAGAACTTGGAAGTTTTCCAGCCTTACCAACAGGGAAAGTAAATAAGTCAGTTTGGATATGGATGCTACACGTCTATTGCTGGGAGGCTGCAAAGCTCTAAACGTCCTGATCTATCACTGAGACAGGCGTGCAAAATCTCTCAGTTCAATCATCTGCAACAGAGAGCTGATACTGTATTTATTTAACAATTACAAAGTTTTGCACAACATCCCCTACAAGTGCTATAATGGTATATTCACAAATGAAGATCTTATTGCTCTCTACAACTACCTGAAAGGATGTTGTAGAGAGGTGGGCACTGGTCTCTTCTCACAAGTAACTAGTGACAGAACAAGAGGGAATGGCCTCAAGCTGCACCAGGGGAGGTTTAAACTGGACATTACGAAACATTTTTACACTGAAAGGGTTGTCAGGCCCTGGAACAGGCTGCCCAGGGAGGTGGTTGAGTCACCATCCCTGGAACAGGCTGCCCAGGGAGGTGGTTGAGTCACCATCCCTGGATGTGTTTAAAAGCCATACAGATGTGGTGCTTGGGGATATGGCTTATTGGTGGACTTGGAAGAGTACAGTTAATGGTTGGACTTAATGATCTTAAAGGTCTTTTCCAACCTAGATGATTCTGTGATTCCCAGGTGCCCAAAAGATATAATTGTATGGAAGTGAATGCTTTTTACTCTTCTGATCAATGTGGCCAGAGCCCCTTTGAGCACAGACACCTTGCCAGCCCCTCCTGAGGAGTAGCTAACAGTGGAGAACCTCTTCCCACCACCCTGGTCAGTGTTATTTGGACAGTACAGTACTCTGAAGACCAGTAACCCCTATTGCTGCTAATACTACCCAAGCGTCTCCATTCTCTGACTACTTTAGAGGGTAGGCAAGGCTTGGTATATCCTGTGTTTGGAGATCCCAGGCACAACCCAAGGACAGACAAATATCCACAAACTAACCAAGTCTGAAAGGTGGCTGAGGTTTGGGGTGGGAAATCAAGTTAGAGCATGCTTTTAGGTCTTCCATAGAGGAGGGCAGTGTCCCAAGACCCAGGCAAATCCTCGCTCTTCAACAGCCCATCCGTCTGCTTCTTTTGTGCTGCACATTCCTTTTGTGACAGGATAACAACAGGACTTCTCTCTAGAAGTGGCTACTCGCATGAAAAGACTGAGAGCCTCTCACAGATGAGGATGGTGGACTAGCCAAGACGAAAAGCAAGCTACTTTTAGAGAGATGCTTTTAAATCACTATTTGAACTATTTTCATCACCGTGTTCCCACTCCAGGCAGACCTTACATACCGCAGAAGCTAATCGTCCTTCCTGGCTAATGCGTGCAATGGGTCATGCTGACTTGAAAACATGAAACAACCAGAGCTTAAGATCTCCCATCGACACTGCAGATCTCCAAACAAAAACCCAGTCTTGTCTCCTTTCTTTAAAAAACAAGAAGTACATCCACAATCACTGGAGTTATTTTTGTGCCATTTTCGTTATTAAACTCTTAACTCTCCTCCATGTCACAAACTATTTTAAAAACAGCACTTACTGAGCAGAAGTGACAGACAAATGAATGGAGATTCAAGGACTCCTGGTGTGTCTCACCCTCTGTGAAAGTGCTGTTTTCAGCCTGGTAAAGTTACCAAGGGAGAGAATATTTTTGATGGGACTGAACAGATAAGAAATGGAGAGAGGCTTCCAGGCAGACAAGGCTGAAATGCTGGGCCCTGTCATGGGCATCCCACGCATATACCCTGACCCTTGCTAAGAGCTGGGCGGACAAACAAACCCCCCCCAAAATGGAAGGCTGTCTAAAGCAACTTGAAACTGGGCTGCTGGTGTGGAAGGGGAAGCACATGCATGTCTGAGCAATATTTTTTCCAAAGAAAGAATGTTTTCAAAGAAGCCCATCAGGAGATCTCACCTACTACACACTGGGGCTCTGGCTAAGTACAACTTGTCACGTTTGAAAGTTTCCCTTATTCTGTGCACATGCTAAGATTTCCAGGAAACAAACAAAAAGAAAGAAAACACCCCAGATTTTAAGAAAATCTGTTTAAGAGCCAAACACATCTCTGATCCAGCAAGAAATAAAGCTGTCTCCTTCAGACAGCACTTGAAAAAGGTTCCCAAAAAAAAAAAAAAAAAAAAAAAAAAAAAAATCAGTCAAGCTAGAACAGAACTTGTTTCTAGATGAAAAAACAAGAGAGAAAAGGTGTGAAACTGTAGTGAACCTCCTCCTCGCATTTCCTGCTGAAGTGAGTAATCTCAGATTTTACAAGGGCATGATGTTTGGAGCTGGAAGAAGTTTGGTAAAAGGTAGTTTGTTCTGAGGCAGAAAATTACTGCAACAAAACAGCATCTCAACTTTCCATACCCACTGCTGGGCAGAGATGTGGAAATATACCTTTGCATGGTGACTGGTATGCACCTAAAATAGCTGAGAATGAATGTCTGCTCCTTCAAGGGCATTAGAGAACATTATTTGCAATAGCATTGTTCCATTGGGGTGATTTAGTATTATTTATATCAAGGAAAGGCACTGTTAAAATTACCCAGTTTTTTTCCACAGTCCTGGTCTTTGGACCCAGTTTATGTCAGGAGGCTGAAAATTAAAGGGGTAAATCTTGCAAATTATGTGAGGCATCACAGAGAAGGGGTGAGAGCTCCATGGGGACATACCCCTCTAAAGCTACTTATGCTCAAGTGCTCAGATATCTAAGGTTGGCGCACACTCACTTAGCAGGAGAGGCTGGAGGAAGCAGTGGCCTTTTCTCAGCTTTGGGCTGTAAATATAAATGAAAGGTAGCTAGGGAAATTGTGTTCACTACAGTGCACACGCAGCGTGTGTGCAAGTCCTCTGCTGGCATCTGCAAAGAGTCCAATTAGCTGCTTGTGTGAAATTAGGTGTGGAGTTCAATAATGGTTTTTAAGATAAGCAAAATGCCATTTACTGGCTGACAGGCTCTGGAGTCTGTAGACATCCGGCAGAGCCTTGCAACACAGGGAGTTCCGCTGGGGAACCAGTGGAAGGACAGGGAACTCCAGGGTGAGGTGTCTGGGCCACGCATGGCTTGGCACTGAGACCTTCCCCACAGCAAAAAGTAGAGTGTAAGAAGCAGTACCATAACCAACATGTGCTTGGAACCATCCCTGGGGGCATCCGGCAGGGGCAAGAGGGACATCCTTGCTCTGAGTGACTATCCCTCTGCCCTTGGTGTTTCTAGTTGGCATGCTGGTTGTCTTTTGCCTTTCAACTCCTGCCAAGTTTAATTAGAGCTAAATAACACCCCCCTCAAAGCTGCTTGCTGTGACCCAGAACCAGCCATCCAGCCTCATGCAGCAGGACCCAACTACAAAAATATCTCATGCTGACTCCCTGGCACAGAGAGCAAATGCAGCCATATCGGGTCCGGTCCAACCTGCCTCCCCAGCACCCATCTGAAACCCAGACCGAAGACAGTACTTGTAAGATGGAAGTGAAAAAAAACCCAAACACTATAAATAAAGCCTTTTTTTGTGTGCCTTTAATGGTCTATAGTGCCTTTTTTTTACCAAAGAGGAGAGACACTAGTTTGAATACCCAGCTTTTCTAACAAACCCAGAAAAAGCAAGTTTGGTACCACTATTATATACAAACTACCTAAACGCTGGAAATTTTCAACACAACCATTGTATACGGCCCTACATAAAGATCCATTCCAAAAACACACCAACACATTAAAAACCCTCTCACTTAAAGCTAGGAAAGCTGTTTTAAGGATTCCTGTGCAGTGCAGCATATTGAAGGCTGTCTCAAAAAGACGACAGTAATTTTTCTTCTTTGGGCTTGAGGCAGGATATTTTCAAGGCTTTGAATAATGAGCTCTGGGCACTTCTGCTAGGAGGGCTACTGCCCCCCTGCTAAACCCTTCCCATCAGATGAGCTGTCTCTACTCCTCACTTGCTGCAAGTCAAGAATTGCAAGCTGATGCTACAAGAGCAGTGTGACCTGCAGCAGAAGGGGATGTAACAGATGGAGCAAATACACTCTTCAACACACTCCCAGAATATGTTGTCCAAGCCCAAAATCCGGATTTCTTATGTCCCTTATGCCACCTAATTGCTGTCTGAAAAACCCTGTCAGGGGGGAGAATCAGGCTGTGCAGAGAGGTAGTGGAGCACGGTCCTAAAGGGCAGGAGGGAAGAGCTGCCTGTTACTACATCTGGTAATGAGTTTGTCTGCACATTGAGAGTACAAATTGAAACCCTCACAAAAAGCAACAGAGCTACTGCAGATTTGAAGCATATAATTTCAGGGGAGTGTTTCTAGGAGCAGAAAACACGTGGGCATACAGAAAGAGGAAAGGACAAAATTAAATTATTCTCTGTAAAAGGCAGCTCTGATGGAATTTGCCTACAGCATTCTCCATACTGGAACCTCACTCCTGCTCCCAGGACCCCTGGAAGAGGTCACTGAAACATTAAGAGTCAAATCCAAAAAAAGGGGGAAAATAAGCTCCCCAAATGACCAAAATGCATTGAATGACTCATCTCATTTTCCTCATCCTAGCAAGCATGAGGAACAGGCTGTGTCCTGGAAGCAGGTCCATGCAGGTGGTCGATCTGAAAGCTCAGTAGCAGCTGTAGAACAGGTCCCAGTGTGCTCTGATCCCACAAAACAGATCCCATGCTGTGCTGTACATGCACACACAATCCCAGCGACTCCAGCTCACCTCAGCCTACAGCATAGATTGCCTTCTTTTTTAAACTCAAACATTCCCATTAGAAGCCTCAGCCCACGCCAAAGAATAGAGATAACTGTTACCTGTGGAAATTGGAAGGGAAAATACTAATCTCAAATATTGTTTAAATAAAAGCTGCAGAAGTAAGGATCTGGGAAACCAGTCTTTTACCTGAAGATGCCCCCAAAACATTTGAGTGAGAGGAGCTTGGAGTTTGGCTGCCGGTGCTGACCACTGGGCAGGCTCCAGCACAGCCAGCCATCGCCTCTCCCTCGGCAGGCGGCCCAGCAACATATTGCAGAAGTGGCCCACACAGTCCGCTCGGGAGGAGGCGTCCCTGATTGACGGCTGTCTGGAAGACAAATGCCTTCGCGCCCTTCGGGGATAACGGCAGTGAGCTCCCTTGGCAGCTGGGCGAGAGAGGAGGCGCTGTGAGATGGGGAGGGAGAAGGGAGCCCTGGGGGTGTGCAGGTGAACACCCCACCAGCTTCATTAGCTCCCGCAGCTCCTTTGACATGGCCTCAAAACCCCATAAAGAAGAGGGGACAAAGATGAACTGCATTCAAGCAGGTTTTGTCCTGAAAGCCTGACAAGGCTGGGGTGTGCGTGAAAGGAAGACACCAGCAAAGCAGCACAAACAAGCCCATAGCCCTTGTTGTGGCAGCAGTTTCCCACTGACAGGGCTTTTTTTGGTGATGGCAGCACTGTTTTGCCATTCAGCCACTCCTTGTCTGCAGTTTCCAAACTTCAGAAACTTCAGTTACTTGAGTGGGCAAGTATCCTGCCCACACTGACAAGAGAAGGACAAACTGGTGTGAAACTTTGTTCCACCTCCAACTCATTCCTAGCCAGGCTTCAGCACTTGGCTTGACCCACGCAGTAGAGAAAGCTGACAGGTTCCAGCCAAAACCCTGGCTGCGGGCTTGGAAAGCCGGAGATTACACATGCTGTGGCAAACAAAAAATCAGCAACAAATCCCCAGAAACTTTGGAAAGAAAAGCCAGGGAAGCTGGAAATAAGTCATTTGAGAACTTTAGCATCAGTGCTCATCAGGAAGCAAATGGGCAGCTGTAGTCCTGGAGAAGATGATACTTCTCCCCTCACTGATTCAAGAGTCAAAACCTCCATCAGAAGCATCTACCCCCTGGCAAAGCTCCTCAAGCCCAAATGCAGAACTGGTGGGCAAAGACCACTCTTTCTGGGGGATATGTGTCTGTCATCTTTGCAATTTCACTTCTCTCTCTATGCTATCTCCTGGGCTACACCTAAGCTCCTCTTAAATTTAGGGGGCAAAAATATTTTTTCTTATTTCTGTTAATCTTCTACACTGTGACCACTTCTTTTCAAACCATATACTATTTTGTTGAGCCTTGTGATTAGCTCCTCAAACAATTTTCACAGAAATGTTATTTAAGCAAGCAAAATGAATCTCAATTCATCCAGACAGAACAGAGAAGTAAAGAAACTGAAGACAGCATCAGAAAAAAAAAAAAAGAAACAACACAGAAATATAGATGCCTTTGCTACACTGCAGGCTAACAGCAAGCAGACAAACATCTTCATTTTATCATGCACTTGCTGTGTATCTTGAGCAACCCAGAGTCTGGCCAACATGAATCAGTAACACCAAGGCACCTACCAGGCTGTTTGGAAGACCAAGGAGACTTCTGAATTGGTCTGGTAGCTGCTAAGCCTGTGTACAAATCCTCTTGCCTATGGGCTGAAATTTGGGTGAGTGACACAGGCTGCTCTCCCTGCCCAGAGGCTGCTGCTGAAAAGGAGACCAACCCCTCCTGTAGCTATGGAGGGCCACAGAAAACTCTCTGAAGCACTATGTCAAAGGCTGGAGTTCAAAAGAATCAAGACTTTTCTTCCCTTATTCTTGGTGCCTGTGGAACCAGCATTAACCCCCATCACTATCTTCAGCTTTATGGGCTCTTCCCAAGAAAGAAAACAACAGAACATTAAGCTGGCACAGTACATATGAAGTGATAGCGAAGCCCCTTGCAGTAAAATCTCTGTGTGACGCAGAAGGAATTACCTCCACAATCCCATTCCTGCGAATCTTGCAGCATCATGCTGTCAGGCAGCAGAGCACCACACAGGGGGCATTTTGCTGCTGATGCCAGAACCTGATTTCCATCAGTGTTAATAGGAACTACTGACAGAAGCAGCAGCCAAGAAGCCAAAAAGCCTCCAATCTTGATGATCGCCTTTGATAAGTACAGAACAGCATTAAGTCAGTCCCAGCAGCTGTACCACACAAATGCATGAGAAAACAGCCAGGACTCCAGTTCAACAGGCTCCAAAGAAGAGCTAGATCCCAGCTGGGATGGGGAGTCGGAGCCAGAGGAGTGCAAACAGCCAGCAAGATGTCAGCAGTGCCATAAACCTACCCTCAGTCCATCATCCACATTGCAGTTGGTTACAGTCCTTGGGAGCAAGCTCCAGGTGGCCACTGCAGTGATCCTTGTGGCTACTGCAGGAACAGCTATTGCCAACAACCGCCAAGGTCCTTGGGATGGGGCACAGAGGCCGTATTTCCATTCCCAGTGGAAACATAAGATGATTCACAAGAAGTATAGGTATGGAAAAACAAAGACTTGAAATCAAAAGATAACAGGAAACATAAGGTGGTCCATGAGAAAAATACAGGTAG
Organism: Ceryle rudis; assembly: GCA_033439905.1. Lineage (NCBI taxonomy): Eukaryota > Metazoa > Chordata > Aves > Coraciiformes > Cerylidae > Ceryle > Ceryle rudis. Next base: position 53,722 of record JAAGNO010001931.1, read on the forward strand.
GGAAGAATGGGGTCTTCAAAATCAGGACCTCCTGTTAATTCAGAATCAGAAAGTTTTTGGGGTTGTTTTTTTTGGCTATTATCTAGCTTCACTTGCACAGCTCTGTACAAGCAACCAGATTCCTCGCTAAACGCACATAAAAGTCTTCCTGGGAACAGCCTGTAAAGTCTTCGTTGTGCAACTTACTCAGGTTTCTGCTTCCTATAGCCACACGTGGTTTTCAGATCCCTTGAAGCTCAGGATCTCCAATAAAAAGATTTTGATTGAAAAAGTTACTAAATCCTGACCAAACACAGCACCATACCAAGAGCCTGGGGTTCAACTGTGCCTACTTGTTTCAGTGATAATTCAGTGTTATTTTTGCCTGTAAATTCATTATATCAAGGCAAAGACAGTTGCTCTTATTTTCATCACTTTTAAGCAGGCAGCAATTATATAATCATTGCACCTTAGAGAAACAAATCCCACTTTAAATGTATGACTTTACATCCCCCATTATGGTCCAGCAGTTCAGGCAGCAGGAAAAGTCCATTATTACAACCATCACTTCAAGTCATTGAGGCTTTTGGATATGCAAAAGCCTAGAGAAAATTAATCACCAAGATATAGATTTTTTTCTTTAGAGAGAAAGCCAGGTATAAACCACAGTCCTCTGAGAGCAGATAAACTAGCCATCAAGGTTGTTTTCTTCAAAACAGTTTAATAAGCAGGTGCTGAGCCTGTGGTGGCTGTTTATCGAGCATGCCACACGAGGCAAGTCACTGGCACATCCTTGGCCCTTGCAATTTGCAGCAGATCCATCAGGTCTCACAGCAGATTCCCTGCCAGTTTGAAGTGCCTCCCCACCACCTCCACCACTCATTCCTCATCAGCTCTCCGCACACAGCAACAGATCATTTCACCCTTTTACTTACGCCACAGAAATTTAGACTCAAGGAAAAATAGGCATAACAACATTACATCACTTAAGCAACCAACTTAGCTGACTACATCAAATTCTGCCTGAATTGCTGGCACAAGCAACAGACCTTTAATTAAACTAACTAGCCCGGAGACAGAGAATTACTTTTTTCCTGCTGATGCATTTGATAGATGATGGTGCTGATATCACCTTCACAATCCAAAACACTACTGAGTGCTCCCCTACAGCCCACTCAAATCTTTTTGGTTGCAAATGCTTCTGCAGCAGCCTTTGCTTCCCGGGGACCTGCCTTGTCCCATTCACACCCCAGTCAACTCCAGGGTTTATTTTTGCTTCCAATAACTGGACTCTCATGGCCTCGCTGTACCACTTGGTGCAGAAGAGAAGTAATGAAAAACCCCATCAGCGTGTGCTCCAAGGTGTTCATAACTCAAGTGATTTCACACGATAATCAATGAGAGCCAGGAGCAGTCCCCTTTGCAGGGCTTTGTCAAGGACCCTTGGGCACTTACTGATACTGACCTCCAGGAAGGGAGCCCAAGCTCACAGCAAAGGGGTCTGGACAAGCTGGGTGCAGGGGAGGGAGAGGACACCCCCCTTCCACTATACCCACACTTGCCCACATCAGGTTTGCCAGTCACTTCAGAAAAGTCAGACACTTCATGGGAGCAAAGTGCTGCAGGGAAGAGACACAGCTTTGTACCACCCAGCATGATGCTCCATCATGTGGCACTGCCCAAGCCCACACAACACATTATCTTTTACTACACACTGAAGTGAGCTGCAGTTTTTAATGTTTTTCTCTTCTTCTGGAAAGGAGCTAATTAGAATGGAAAAGGATCTCTATGACTCTCACATGTATGACTGCTGTACTTCAGAGATTTTTTAATTTGTGTTATGTGACTACCATGCACATGCTGTACTTGGAATTATATAGCACATAACCTAATCAAACAACACTAACAATGCCAGGTAGTTAAATCATGCTGTGATAAGCAAGGAAAATGGCTTTGTGTAGGCATATCAAAGTCTCTCCCTTGCACCTCAGTCAAAGTGCATCTACTACTAATTATCAAGTTGGCAAAACGCTCCCGTTAGAGGGCAATGGTTTAACTTAACACATAAAGTGCATGGCTGGGGGTGCATTAAGTCATTTGCACAGTGCTGTTCAGCCGTTGGCAGAGAGGAACACAGGCTGAGCACAAGCAATGGGAGGAATATTGTGTTGTAAAAAAACCCCAAACACATCACATAGGGATAGGTAAACAAGGAAGAGGCAGAGTGAGCACCCTCCTTCCCCTGGAGCAGGGCACCCTGGTGGCACTGACCAGCTGAAAAGGGGAGCAGGAGCAAGGCAAGAAATGTGAGCCTGGGGAAGAGGACAGCAGGTCTCCCTTGGGAAGGCAGAGGCTTTCAGGACAAGGGTCTTCAAAATATGGAAAAATCTGCTTCAAAGAAGAAAAGAATTCATTCCCTCTGCCCACAACAAGAAATTAAAAGGTATGTGTTACAGCAAGGAAGCCAGGCTGGGTATGGGGGGAAAAAAGAGCCCCTATCTCAGTAAGGATGCAGATGCCTGGGAGGTGGTGGCCCAGGAGCCCATGTCCCCGTATTCCGGATGGGACCAGCTGGACAAACACCAGCAGGAACAACCTGGGGACACTCAAGCCTGATTCAAGGGAGGATGATGATCAGATAGCCTGAGGTCCTTACAGCCCTATTTTAACAGGATTTCTACTCTTGACTCTAGCTACCCCACCATATCTTGCACGAGGCACCCCACAGCCCAACGCTGCTCTGCAGCAGCCCCCGCAAGAGGCACAAGCTATATTTATTCTGGTACACTGCAGTGGGAAGCTTTAATCTGTGTAATCGCCTCAGAGAAGATTTCATTCAGTGAGGGAAAAGCAATTACCATTTCACTTGCAACCAGTTGCCTTCCCAGGGTCTTCATCTATCAGAGCTGGAGGGTCCTGTCAGCCCCTGCACCTGCCTGTACTGTTTTTTGGGAGATAGGTTCATGCCTCTGACAAAAGCATTTGCAGATACTCGAGGTTTTCAGCCCCTTTTCGAAACTGTTTTTCTCTCCGCAGCTGCTATTGCTTTTATCTGACAGCATACAGCCTGCGTGAAGAAAACAACTGGATATAATCCTAGATTAAAGGGATTGTAACGCAGAATTAAATACAAGCCATACTCTTGATAGGGTCCCACTGTCGTCATTCACCTAGCACAGACCTTGGCTGTTTGGGAGGCAGGCAGATGGTGGTGGCATTTCTGATGCTTTCTGCAGCTCCTGATTTTCCTAGACAGGCATTTAAGTATCCCCATGTAGGTGGGAATAAAAAACCAACCAACCAAACAAAACCACCTCAGTTATTAGTGTTTCTGTATGACGCTGCATTAAAATCCCATTGAGAATTCACTCCAAAAACTGGGAACCAAAATCCAAATTCTCAGCAGGACCCTGCATATGTCGGTCCTGTTGGAGCTGCTGCCACCTTAGTGCTAGGAAGGTCCTTAGTCCCAGAATGACCATGCCAGGAACCACAGGGAAGTGACTGAGCCTTAAAACAGATGAGCAAGTAGCCCTGAGGAAAGCCTATGTGTTGCCTACTGCAGCAAGGACTACAATAGTTGAGCAATGCAAAAGCCCACCAGGAAATCCTTCTGACTTTATCTTACCTCAGGAAAGCCACAATACACTTATAGGCACAGCTATGTATTAAGGGGGGAAAAAAATAATAAAGCAAAGCTACTTTAATCTTCTGCTCTTTCCAGCCTGGCAGCCAAAGCAGCTTCACTTGATAAAGAGAATTCAGGGCTGTGAAAACTACATATTAAAGTAGAAAATTTCCAACCATCTTTCTCTTGTAAATTGTGGCAGCCAAAAAATCCAACCCTAAAATAAAGATGTGCCTGAAGGTAGCAATTTTACAATCAGCAGCATAATGATTTATATCACTCCTGTCACATTTGTTGGGGAAAAGGAAGCCAGGTATTGTGATCATTAGCCTTTTGATACAGATGATCTTTTTTAAATGAGGAAAAACATATGCATTTTAATAAGGAACTGAAGGAAATAGCCCCAAAATACTAACAAGAAGAATCTGCAGCTCGCTCCAAGATTTGCAAACACAGGAGATTAATATTAAAGCCGATGGTATCACCGGTGGCATCCTGAGCTGCCACACATCTCCGAGTCTGCATGTGGAAGCTTCACTCACCTTTGAGGCACATGACACTGCACCCTCCCAAAACACACATCCTTGGGCCACAGGCCCTGAGCAGGCACAGCTTAAAAGTTGGCCCCATTCCCACTGAAGCCTGTGGGTGTTTTGCCATGGGTTTCCAGGTGCTGGTCCCCAACAGTGAGGTGCCAGCGCTCCCACCCAGGACAAAGCTGCTCACAGCACTGGAGCTCCCCAGCATCCCACTGACAGGGTGCGTGAAGCAGCAATGTCTGGTCCTACTGAGAAACAGCAGCTCCAAGCTCTCATCCTAAAAGAAACCGAGAGCTGAGACATTCCTAGCCCTCCTCCCCAGAGAAGTCCCAAAAGCAAAGCCTGGCCTTGCTGGTGTCTGATCTCTAAGTTCTGCCTATGCCTTGGTAGGCACATATGAAGTTGCATGTCTGCAAGACAGGAGGCTGATGCTGTCAAAGGATTAAAAAAATCAACTGAACTTGACCTTTAATGCTAAAATTTAAAGCACTGACCAGGCTTCTCATACTTCCATTTCCTAATGTAACCATAATCAGATTTGTGGCTGAGACCAGAAAACTGATTTCAGAGACCAATTTACATGCAGCTTTTGACAAGCCTGGGTGATATGACAGAAAGGACACCAGCACAGGTTTTCTGAAGCCCCTGATAGAGCATGTTTGAAGTTGGGATGCATTTTAGGGTCACGGAACAGGACTTTCTGCGGGTGACAGCAGCAGTACATCAAAATTTGCTGAATGCTTGCAGAGAAGAACAGCAGTCACTGAGAGTGCTCACCTAAGATGGGAAGTCCTTGTATGAAACTTCAAGGCAACAAATCTCTGGTCACAAAAACACCCAACCCTAAACACAGATGAAGAGGATAGAGACCAAGTCTAAAAACCTAATTTCTGCCCTAAGCCTTATTTTAATGGAATAAAGGAAAGGTTTGCCCCACACTAGAATAAGTTTTGTTTATAAATCCCACAGTGTGCAAAAAAAGCCCTACAACCCTGCTCCAGAGAAAAAAGCTGTGTCACCTCCCAGTTCATGGCTTGCATTGATAGCCACATTATCTCACCCTGTGTATAGCAGTTTCAGATTTTCAACAAAGATTCCCCAGCCTGACAAGGATGCACCAAGGATGTCCAGCAGCCCAGCACCATGGTGTGCCAGTAGGAGCAGCCGGCAATCATTTGGCACTGTTCAACTCGCAGATCAGAACTCCTGCCTCCCAGTTACTTACTCTTGGAGTATTTCTGGCCCTGTGGGTCTGCAGTACCTCTACTACTGCTTGCCCTCATGTGCTTGCTGTTAAATTGGTGACAGCAACAGAAGTTGCACTATTTTCTGAAAGCAAGTCTAATTAAGTTCTGCTCCCTGAATCTCTTGGGAAGTCAGAGGAATACCAGCAACACTTGCATCCAGCCCTCCTCCTGCATAGCCCATCATCTTTTGCCTGGTGTAACCAGCCATGAGCAGATGAAGCCCTGATCTAAGTGCCAAGACTTGCACCTGCGTCGAACAATGCAGAGACACATGCCAAGCAGGAGGTGCTACACAGAAAAGGGCTAAAACACTTCTCACATCTTCCTTATCCCACTGGGGAACATGACTCTGCCAACCATCTGTCTGCCAACAACCCCTCCCTGTCTCCATTAAAATCACATCACCTCATGCACACCTATAGATAATTTTTGAGGCTTCTGCAGCAAGTTGTGGTCATGCACAGCAGTCAGGATGAAGTCTTGAGCATCCCAGTGGCAGGGCCTTTCCCACAGCCAGGCACAGAGCCCTTCCCTGCTCTCCTATTTCATCTCTGCACAACAGCTTAGCACAGATCGCAGGTGCTCACCTGGGAGTTCATCCTGCTCTGTGCAATACTGCCAACAACAAAAGCTAACAGCAGAACCTCCAGCAAGGCAGAGAAAACCAGAGCACAGCCGCAAAACATTAGTCACTACAAACACACCACGTAACCTGAAGCTGAATGCACGTGGAGTACATTTTAATTTACTTTTCTTTAATTATGAATGAATGTGGGTTTGAATCTGGTGTCTACTCCAGAGCAATAAAAATACACCCAAAATCATATATATCACCCTGAAAAGAACCACCACCAGTGGATGCATACCTTGACCACTGGAGCCAGTGCAAGCAAGCAGAGATACAACTGAATGCCAAGGGCTGGTATTTTTCATGCATGAGAAGGGGAGTTTTCCTCATCTGAAATCCTTACATGCTGATATGTGCACTCTCAGGAGATGCCCACATACAACCTCTTATTTATTTGGGTTTTGCTCAACCTATTTATTAAATCAAAGGTTGAAAAGCAAGAAGAAGGAACCCCACCCAGGAAGGGAACAGCATAAGGAAGGATTGCCTGGATTCACCAGTACAAACAATAGTCATCGCAGCTCAGGTTGGGATTGCCTAGTTATAAATACGCAGCACTGTCCAGGTACAAGGGCAGAGAAGGAGCTTTACTGGAAAGACAAACAGATCCCAAAAGCGGAGCAGAGCACTCGTGTCCCTCCAAAAGATAACCCCAAGCGTCCATTGCAAATGGGAAATCATATTTTCCTGCTCACGCTGGACAGAGGGGCAAATTACATCATTAAAGCCCACATTGCATCTCAAAGTCCTTGGAGGGAAGGGAAAATGGTACTTCATATTTCTATAAAACAATTAGTATTGACAGAACAGACTATAATACAGCACTCGACCCAGAAGAGTAATTAACTATCACAGCAGCTTTCTCACAGGATGCAGATAGGAAGCAAGGAGGCAGCAATTAGAGAGCAAAAAGGCAAGCCAGACACATGGATTTGCTATAATGAGGTATTGACCCTCTGCGCAGGTGTCTGAAGAGAGATCACGTACCCCTCATTGAGCACTGGAGCATCCCCAGCGCAGCTGCGAGCATGTCCCTGGGCAGGGTGGGAAAAGAGCTAGAGCCCAGCACTGATTTGGGAGCACCTTCCCCACAGAGGCAGTGGCTCTCTTCCCCTTGCCTTGGCTTCACTGGGCCTTAAATAAGAGTGTGGCTCTAAGCCAGGCAAAGAGCTCTGGCCACTGATAGCATTGGTGATGGAAAAGTACCACCAATGTAGGATGGTTCCCGGAAAGTTATCTGCAAGACATCACATACCATCAGATACTTTTCCACCAAACCTCAAGGCAGCTGGTTTCAGCAACCTTCTAATTTGCAAATCTGTGAATAATCCTGGAGACCAAATCCACAGGAACAGCTGGGTCTCCTTGCATAGAGTTTCAGCCTCATGATGCTTGGCTTTAAACGTCTTTGGAGAGAGATTTGCATGTCGGTTTGGGGTCCAGAAAAAAAGGACATTAAGTGCACAAACCTTCATCGTTTCACCCCACAAAATAGAGAGGTACTGCAGATCCCTTTCAAAAAAGCTTAGGAAAACTCACCTAACAAGTACACTTTTCAATATAAACTTTGTAATAGCCCTCTCAGCCAGCTCCTCTAAGGAGATACTAATAAGATCGCTGGTGCTCCCTAAGAAAGGGGAGAAGCATGAGGGAGAAGCACATCCCTCCAGCATCGCAGCACCAAGAGCATCAGGTACAAGGTGCCTCAGTCCAAGGCCTGGGCCAGGCCCTCCTCATCTCTTTGCAGGCAGGTGAAGCAGAAGCAAACAGTTTAGTGGTCATGATAGTGTTAGGTGGATAGTTGCACTTGATGATCTCAGACATCTTTTCCAACCCTGATGATTCTGTTTATCCTTTCTCCTTCAAGGTAAGCACCTTCCTCCCACCCCTCCTTGGCTCCCCTCTTCCCTTTCTCCTCCCTTTTGCCATAGGAAGTTTCCAGCATGAACTGGTGATGTCCCTGCACAGAGCAGCCACAAACACATGAAAAATCAGTTCATGTGAAGCCAGTGCATTGTGTCAGTGCATGGATTTCTGGCAAACAGCTCACAAGTTGGGCTGGCAAACATGATGGAATAGGAAACAAAGCTCTCGCCTGCTGTTAAGTTTCAAAACAATTCAGCAGGCTTTTTCATACTGGGAAAGAGCTGGGGCTATGCACGCAGTGAGGAGCAAACATGCAGCAGCTCTGTGTGTGGCTCAAGAAGCAGAAAACTATCTTGCAGAGATACAAGTGACTGTTTTATTCCCAGTTCCTTGGGATGAGAGAATGAACTCACCCAGTGAGGGCTTCACAAGGACATCACGCTCTTCTGGGTGCAGGTGCCAAAACACAGTGGTGACAGTGGACAGTAATGGAGCCTATAGCCATCAGGCATTGTCGGGCCAGAGAGAGTACCAGAATTCCCAAGTCATTCTCTCTGGCTACCCCAAAGTCTCATAGGATGGTTAATGGTTGAGAAACAGATCTGAATTTGGAGGCAACACTAGTTTCTGGATATCAACTCTCTGAATAAGCTGGGTAAGGGAAGCAAGAATGGTACAGGGTCTACTGCAAGCAGTTTAGGATAAAAGACCTACTGGGAGATGGCGGTTTAGCAACCAGACTTTCCAGAAACCAAAGTTCCAGAGAACTTGAGGTCAAAGCCACGGTTCCCACTGCTGGGTGCCAAACCTTGCCCAGCATCAGAGAGCAGCAGGGTCTCCCCATAACTTTCTCCGGAGAGCAAACCCAAGATGTCAGCTGGAAGAACACCACAGATGTACATGCAGTGTTAAGGCTTTAGATGCAGGGGGTTTAAGGCAGGAATCCTGACAAGCTTTTCCTCACACTCCCTGTACACACAGGACATAGCACTCACACGGGTTTGATATTGTCACACATGCCATTTCACTCATCTGAGCAACAGCACCCACTCCCAGGCTTTTTGGTGGCAGGGACCAATGCCCTGCACTTCAGCAGGACACCAGGGAAGGAATAATGCATCTTCCAAATAATATCACTAAGTCAAATAATCTCATCATCACTGAGGAATCCTGGCCAGGTTCTGAAGTTGCAGCAGCTGAGGACAAACAGTGCCACAGAGCTGCTGCCACATGGATGACAGAGCCATTTAAAAGCAGAGCACTTACTTTTCATTTCTTCTTTTCCCAAAATGCCATTGTCAATCCCAACACACTAGAATGAAAAAGCCTTATTTTCACTGGAATATTCCACCAGCAGCTGTCTCCTGCTCTGTGCAGCGTTAGCAAAGTAAACCAGATCTCAGCCCCAATGGAATCAATGTGATTTTTTTGCCACTGATGAGTCCCTGCTTTACTTCACCTCAATGTCCCAGCTCATATGCAAAAGCAGAGCCTGTTTTCACAACCTAAATAACTGTAGCAGCAGGTAACAGCCAATACACAACTCCTGCCAACACAAATGTGCTGGTTTCAACCCGGGACCTACTCCTCTGCTGATAGAGCTTAATACTTCTCCACTAGCAGTAAACAGTAGTAAACAGTGAGATGGGAAAAGGAAATCACGGATGAGTAAAAACTGATAGCAACAAACCAAAACACCTGCAACGGTTAATAGATCATATTTAGGTACCAAATCAGCTCTAAAGGCATGAAAGGAAGCCAGCAGGATAATATTTGGCAGCTGCAATTCTGGTGCCAGAAAGGCAGTGGGGCAGGACCGTGGCTGGATGGCACTGAGGTCAGAGGCAGCTCTGAGGCACTGGGTCCAGCCCATGCTACTTTACTGAGCAAGCAGCTCTCCTCCATTCTCTCATTGTGCAGGTGTTAGAAAGGGAAGAATCTGGGAATCTTTACTATGCTACAACTCCAAAATACTTTCTCTGTCTAGGCAAGAAACTGCTCCCATCACAAAAGTCTAATTTCAGCATGCGTTTGCATGAGTGCACAAGGTAAAAACTAAAAATAGAGCTACCCTATTTCCATGCATCGAGTCAGCAGGTACAGAAACAGCGTAAACAGTGATTCAGCAGCAGTTTGCGTGATGCAGAAGGTTGTTCCCTTACCTCTGCCTCCCTATTTGCAGCCCCTGACTCTCAGCAGCTGTCAAGAGCGGTGCCTAGGTCTGCCTTGCAGAAACTCCATGGGGCCAGGGGAGACCTGCCAGTCCCAGGGGACTCCTGGCTGCTCAGCTCCCTTTGGAATGGGGTGATGTGGGGTGCCTGCAAATGCCCTTTAGGAAAAGTCCATCTCCCAGGAACATTTTTAGAGCTCTGCCTACAGCAGTTTTTCTAGTGCTAAGTGTACACGCAAACAGAATTAAGCATTTTGCTATGAAAATAGCTGTATAATCAACATTTTTGCTATTTTTGAGCTTACGAGCCTTGTATCTACAAATCTTATTTATCCAAGCTGGATATAAAAAGAGGCATGATGTACAACCATAGCGTATGGTTGCCATCTCTGGTGCAAAGTAGTGCTGTGACTCTGTAAACACCCCTGATAAATTGCACAAGATGACACCAAGGACATTTTGCAAGCCTTTTGAGATTTGCTACATAAACAGCTCCAACCTTGTACACATGGTTTCAACAGGGACAAGTTGGTTTTTGTTGGTTCTCATACCCAATTTTTTTCGTTAATGTTTGCTGAGAAGCCAGAAGGAGAAACAGATACACGAAAAGGAGAAAGACTGGAGAGTACAAACATCATCTTTCATTTACCTAACATTTTCTAAAACTATAAGCTTATAAGCAGAGAGAATTAAAGTATTTCAGAGCCTTCCCACCATCCAAGCTCTCTCATTCCCCCTTTCAAAGCCAGCAAAGGGAAGAAAAGTCTCCCAAGCACCCACCCGCTCCATGCCAAGCATCCATGTGAGCAATTCCTCCCTCCAGCCTCCAAAGTCCTAGGGCTAACATGCTTTCTGCTTTAGCAAGCTGTGCTCTTGGCTCCAGGCATCATTTCTCCCAAAGGCACCAGTATTGTGGGGAAAACCCCCAGTCCTGCTATTTAGTGATGCTAATGCCCAGCAACCTCTGGCTGTGGCCCTACTCAGCATCACTGCCCCATCCAAGCTATGGAGCACTCAGAGGAGCTGCCACCAGTCCCAGGAGGCAGCTCCCATAACAAGCTGTCCTGAAATAAGCTCCCCATGGCAGCCATGGCTCTTGATCCGGAGAGCGACATGGGGCTGTCATGCAGGGCTAACTGGTCCCATGGGTCACCTGTGGAGGTCTGGCCATAGCACCCATGTTGCACCTGCCTTTGCTGGATTTTGGGTTTTTACTTGCTTTGAGAACATGCCTGTTCTTCAAGATCTCCCCCATGACAGAAGCTGATTTAACCAAAAGCACGGAGAGGAAGTCTGGGCAAACCCTGCTGGCCAGGGTGCCCAAACCAGGACGAAATGCCACAACAACAGCCAAAAAAACCTTCCGGGTTTTGTTGTTATTGTCAATTTTCTGGTGAAAACACATGGAGCCAGCAGCATCACCAGGCGGACAGGAATACTTAGAGCACAAGACATCCTCTGCATCCTTGTCACGGTCTCACACTGCATACACCAGGCACCCACCGCAGCAGCTGAGGCTCCCCAGAGCAGTGCAGGTGGGGCAGAGGGAAGACGTGCCTCCACACATCCCCAGACATGACACAGGGACGCTAAACCAAAAAAGCAGCCTATGCTCCTGTGTCAGGCATGCTGCAGCCTGGCTCACACACCACTTACCTGCTAATATCCCATGCAAAAATGAATAAATAAAAATCAAGCCATTAAAATCAGAGGAGTTGTCATTACAGATGCAACTTTCTAAATCATTTTCCTATCATTTGAGGGATGACAGTCCTCTGAGCAAGTACTACATGCAGCCAGCAAGCCTTTTAACACATGACAATAAATACTATTGAAGGGGTTTCCTTGCATAACTTTGACCTACCCCCACACCATTCCACACCAGCATAATTAACCAAGAACAATTAAAGCGCACAAGGATTTCAACTTAATTTCAGAATGGATTAGAGCCCTTTCTACTCTCACCTTGACATACTCTGCAGCCTGGACAATTCGCATTTTGATGTCTAATTGCAATGTGGGTTGCTGCCTGACAAGCCTTAATCTTCTCAAAAACATGGTTGTGTTCCCTCCCCAAAGCAAATATTTATCACAAGTTTCACCTTGAATATAGGCCACAGGTAATCAGAGCTGAAGGAAAAAAAAATTAAAAGAGATTCTGTAAAAGAAAATAAATTCAAAAGGCACATCTATTCTTCTGAATCACAGCAAGGAAAGATTATTACCATTAGCATGAGGGTTATACAGCAAATGAAACAACTGGTTAAAGGAAAAAAAAAAGAAATCTCTTATAGGGTCATCTTTCATCATTAAATTTTAATGGAAAAACACTGCAATTTGCTAGTCTGAATATATATACAATGTAAAGAGACCATCTGACATCATCGAGGCGTAACACTGCAAGATAAATGGAGACGATTTACCACACTATGGAGCAGCTGTAACTGCTTCCCAGACCTGCAGCAATCAAAGGAAAGGGCACAGAAATAGCAAGCCATCTGCTTCTTGCTGGCCACTGAATCTTGCGTGCTTGGCTGATAGTAAAGAGTCCAGGGTCTTACTCTTCTGCTGCTCATATGGGCTTACACGGGCGGCAGCTGAGCCGTTACACTAGTTTAAATGCCCATGTCTACTTAATCCCATTTTGGTTGCCCCTGTGAGTCTCAGCCATCACCACAGGATAAACATCTGGAGGTCACGGTGTGCAGCAAGCGCGCCCTAAGCAAGGGCAGCCGAAGCACATGCATATGCATCCCAAGAGTGCCTGTCTGGAGCACAGCCTCGCTTCGCAGACTCCCAGTAACGCAAAACCGGGCTCAGGGCTCCAGGCTGCCTTCCTTTCACGTAGCAGTTGGGTTTTGAGACCATTAAGAGCAAAGAGAGAAGTGGAGCAATAAGGCCGGATATTTTCCTGTCCTGCTTTGGCATTACAGTGCAATTCTCCCTGCTGCACCCTCCTGAAGGATGGCAGCACCTGTCACAAGCTCGAGAGATGACAGAGAAGCGAGCTGTGGGCAAGCCATGCGTATAGAAACGCCAGACAGCCTGCTGTCCACCTCCCCAGATGCAAACAGAGGAGGAAAGGGTGCACAGCTACTGTGCATAGAGTTCTTAAGATCTATACAAAGCCCCACATGTGTAAATTAAACATCAGCTCCTTTTATCATCAAGTGCATATAACTTGTAAGCATGAATTATGCAAGACTATTAATTGTCTTATTATAAGAGGGAGCAGCTATAGAAGCTACTTGGAGGACAGAGCACGTCACAGAAGGGGCAGCTCATGGATGCTCAGTGTCTGCACGTGTCTGACCTACAGCACGGCCATTGTCACCAGGTCCAGTCCTGGAGCTCCCAGGGATCTGCACATCCCATGGTAACCAATTAACTCAGCATCTCATAAGCTCTGACCATCTTCCAGCACCCAGTGAAAGAAGGAGAAATATTTTCATCCCCTTTTTAATGATGGCAACTTGAGAAAGATCTGGAGAACTGCGCAAGCTTGCAAAGGAGGGAGCAGGGAGCTGAGCCTGTAACCTAGCCCAGAGCCAAGCCCTGTCCAGTGCCCAAACTGCCCAGCTCTACCTTCTCTTGCCCGGGAGCACAAGGAACCTGAAACAGCAAACCCTCTCCGAGACCAGGGAGTTCCAGTCCCTGCTTCAGTTCAGCAGTTTTCTCTTTGACTCTGCACTCAGGTGGAGCCCACTGGTGAGGCCAGCAGCAGCACCACCAGCAGGGACACTGGCTGGCAGCCTCAGGCACTCACCTGCTCCGAGCCCATGACCTCCAGAGCCACTTAACTAAGCCAAGTCACCAGGTCTGGCTGAGCTAACACCATGCTCAGCAGATGTGCTAAGGTTGCTGGGGGCAAGCTCTGAACATAAATTACCTATAGGGTGAGAAAGCTTTTGACAGAATTTTACACAAACCATTCAATACAAATGCTGTCAGTACGGAGTGGAGGGGCCATATGCAGCGAGGAAGCGTTTTGGAACATAACAGGTGCTGAAAGGGGAGGCACAGATTGGTATTAAGACCAGTTTCATTTATTGTATATATCACAGACTTGGAAGAACAAACATCAAGCACCGCGATTACATTTACTGATGATTCAGATTTGTGTGGGCTCCTCAATACACAGAGGAGGGCAATAAAGTCCTGGACAACTGTGAGCAAGCAAGCACCTCGGGGGATAATTAATTCAAGCTATGGAAATGCCACACAACAAGGCTAAAACATAAAGCAAGGAATATTGAAAAGGACTTTGCCCTCAGACCATATGAGGCAAACTGAGGCTACTGCATCTCTCAGCCACCCAGGGTTCCAGGCACTGTACCAGTACAAATGTTGTCATGGCCATCAGAGAGCGCAGATGGGTGAAAACAGGTACAGGATACACGCGCCGCATTAAAAATCAATCCCAGTGATACGGGTTGTACATACCCCCAGCCCAACACATTGTGGCGTTAGAGAGGAGCTGTGCGACACAGGGACTGCTGGCAAAGCAGCAGCTCCTGGGCCACCCTGGCA
>JAAGNO010001931.1:68318-80260 GCA_033439905.1 Ceryle rudis
CAGGCCACAGCGCCTGCCTCCCACCTTGCCGACCAACTCTCAGTCCCGATTATCAACTCCTTTCCAGACTCTTGACCGTCACTCCCCGTTCCTAGATCGTGTACCTGCCCCTGATAGCCCGGGCAGCCTTGCCACGCTAACCAGTCCTGCCTTGTCTGAGCCACCCTGCCCAGCAAAGGGATCACTGGCAGGGCATCACAGCAGGCACAGGGACCCTTCCAGGAAGGAGATGGGCCCCGAGAGCACCCTGGAGCGAGACCAGGGAACACAAAGCATCTGGAGCAGAAACATGAGAAAGGACACAGGAGAAGTAGTAAGAAGTGGCAGAGCTGCCCAAGGCCCCTAAGGCAAGGAGATGCTAAATTTGATGAGGTTGAGGAAGGGAGCCAAAGGAGGAATAAATAGAGCTAATGAGAAAACAAGGCATGAGCCTTCAAAAACCTTTAACACACTGCTAAAAAGCAATAAAAAGGCAATTAGAGTTCCAAGATACATGGAGAGTAATTGCACACACTATAAATAGGTGGTGGTAAGACTGCCCCGCTCAGCAGGATCTGATTAACTTTTGGGGTGACTTCTGTGCAGACAGGAATATTCTGGTGGGAGACAGAAGCTGAAAGAAGAGAGTTTATAGAGAGATGAGATTACAGGAAGAATTTATATCACACACATCCGTCTGCATGAAATATGCACTGAGCAGGAGCTTTGCACCAGAGGCTTCAGAGGTCTGAGCTTGAGGAACTCCAAATAA
This sequence comes from Ceryle rudis, assembly GCA_033439905.1. NCBI lineage: Eukaryota > Metazoa > Chordata > Aves > Coraciiformes > Cerylidae > Ceryle > Ceryle rudis. The sequence goes on from JAAGNO010001931.1 coordinate 69,070, forward strand.
AAGTTCAGCAACAGAGATGCAAAATAGCTTTAGAAAGAAATATTCACTTTACACCAGCTAGCAACGTGAACGGCACTAGAGTCTGGACAGTTCAGTGGGTGCCACTATTGATGGCGAAACCCCCTGATCACGCTGCTCTCTAGGACCCACAGAGATCCTGCCCTGCACAGCTCACAACCCTTGCACAGCATTTAATAGCGAGCAAAAAGAGTGGTTTAAAAGTGGACTTCAAATGCCAAACCCACCTCCCCCACCTGCAGTATGCTCTCCAGGCTGCACCAGTGTGCTCCTTCTGTTCCCTACCTGCACCTCAGGCATGCTCACTCTGCTCTGCAGACATGTAATCTCCTCCCCCGGGCTGGCATAAACCTTGTGGGGGGTGCACATGGCTTGGTCATACAGGCTCATGGTAGCCAGTCCAAGCAGCTACCTCACTGTTCAAATAACAAGCTCTCTGATGCCAATCCCTGCCCATCCTTCCCCCTCTACACCAGCCAGGCTGGAGCAAATGCACTGACTGCTGAAAGATGCTCTCCCTGCCAAGCACACAGCTCAGGCCACAGGGGAATGTGCCATAAGCCCTGGGAAAGAAGGAGCCCTCAGGGCAAATAAAACCCATGAGGCCCCAGCTGAAGTTAGGGGCAGGGTCTTTGCAGGATTGTGACCAACACCTTTAAGAGCAGAAGGCAGCACTGAAGTCCAGGGAACCTGACAACAAGTGGAAATCACATCAGGAGGATGATCCCTGGCCAATGTAAACCACCACTGCATGATCAGCTCAAGTTTTTTTGAGGACATCAGTTCTCTCTTGAGATGGCTAGAGGCTACAAAAGTACTATTCCTCACCATTTCTGCAGGGTCTTCGGCCATGCCTGTTGCAAAGCAAAGGGGTGATGGAAAAGGAAAACGCAACCACACTTTGGAGCTGTGAGCAATACCTCCTCCCTACCCCAGGTCCTTCACAGATACCCTTCTGGAGGGAGAAGATTTACAGGACGAAGCACCGAAGGCCCGAGAAAGAGAAGGAGCAAAGCTGTCACTTCCCAGCTCCAAACTCCTTCAGCCAGGCCTGGTGCCTTTCCCTGCTCCCCACTCCCCACCGCAGAGCATCAACATCGATTCACGCTCAGGAGCTGCTCTGCCCTCGCAAATGACTGAGCACATACAAAGTCTCTGCAGTCCTAACTCCAGCTAGCTCTTGGCGATGCACCAAAAACAACCCCGTGTAGCTCAGACAGCTGCACGTCCCCAGATAACAGCAGCAGATGGCTTCTGCCTAGAGGTCTTGCTGGCAGAGGGTGGTCTGTGGTGCCGGAGGTGGGAGGCACGGCACTGGTTTTTGCAGCACGCACTGCTGGTGGGTCACGCAGCCTTGCCCGTGGCTGAAGAAGTGCTGCCTGTGTCCTTCCTTCATCCTTGCATTGTCACCATGCAGGTAGCAAAGCAGCTGGCTCCTGCTGCGTCACCCCATTAGCTCTTTCCGAGACAGCGATGAGTCTGTCATCTCTGGTTGCAAGAAGGGTGGGAGCAGTTTGCTAGGAGGGAGAGGAAATCTAAGGGTGTAGGAAATAAAAGCAAACTTGGTGTGTGCAGTACGCAAAGCACTTGTTCCCTCTTGCTGAATCAGGAAAGGATATTCAGCATTTAAAGGAAATTTGCCTTTTGCTCGATGTCTGCTTGTGTGATGCCTGCATCACCTTCCAGCTTCCTAAATCTTCTGCTGCTGAGGTGGGAGAGTAGCTGATCCTTTCCTTAGCACACGAGGGAAAGTGAACCCCCCTTCTTGCAAAAGTTAGCCTCTGTCAGCATCAGCAGGAGTCCCAGCAGAACTACTGAACAGTCTAACTTAATTGCTCCCAAATCATTCAGTATTTTCTGTGACTAAAACACGACACCCAAACTGCCTCTCCTTGCCCACCCCCACCCAACAGACAGCGACAGCCCAGGGGAACAGTGAATGGCACATGGGCTGCATCTGGCTGGCAGCTCATGGAGGAGCTTCTCCCTTCCACAGCCACCTGCATCAGCCACATTGCCAAGGTCAGCCAGAGCAAGCCCAGAAACCTCCTCCCAAAGTGCCTGTGCAGTACATTGGTTTTACCTGGCCAACTGGATGGACAGGGCTCCCCCAAATTTCTCCTCGGGATAAAAATTTGTTTCCAAGCAAAGGACCAGCTAGAAATGAGAGGGTGGTAGAAGGGACAGTGAGGTCATGTACAGAAAAATGTAATCTTTATATAAGAGGAAAAAAAAAGTTTGACCCCAAATCTGCCACCTTGTTGAACTAACATCACACCTCACTCCAGTGAGCATGGTGCTGTATCTAGGAGGGTTTATGTTCCATCTGACAGACAGATATCGAACCCAAGTCCTTTCATCTCACCAGGGTGCCACCAGCCAGGCAGCTTGTCCTCTCCTGTTCCCGGATGGAGGCTGTACGTCATCTGTGACTCGCCAGGCTCCAAAATGACCCTCGCGCATGCACACCCCCATCCCTCCCGACAGAGGCAAATTGATGCCCCTCTCAGAGCAGCTCCACAGAAAGTAAGGGGCTGCTGCCCTGGGATGTGGAGGTGAAGGCTGTGTGTTGTGGTGCAGGATTTACTGTCTTCAGCACCCCAATATGTGGCCACAGCCAGTAAAATCCTGCACCCCAACACACAGCCTTCTGCATCTCGGGGGAATGCCAACTTCGCATCACCTAGACTGGTAACATGATAAACTCCTCATGGAAGGGAGAATCACTTCTTGCAGAAGTCAGAGTGCCCTGCACAACTCACTGACTGCAAGCACAAATTGCAACTAATAGACATCACAGTGTTACTACAAACTTATAGGATGTGCAAACTCCCAGCACCATCCTCTCCAGCTCAGCAGGTGCTTAGGATCTAATTCAGATGCTAGAGCAGACACCACTGATGCTCTTCACAAGGCAACATGTGAGACTGTTTCAATAAGACATTCTTAACAAATAGCTGCTTCTATCAGCAGTTCCTCACTGCATGAGCCTGGAAAACAGCCTTTCCTCCTTATTACTTTCATCCCCTGTGCCAGACAGGCAATTGGGAATTAAACCACCCCCTCTGAACTCTGCTCCAAGGGACCGAGCCGAGCCTGTGCACATCACAGTGCTGCAGCTGCTCTGGGTGCAGGGATTTTTTTTCTCCTGCAGAAGTACATCAGGTAACGGTAACACCCAAAGCAAGTGCTTCATTTCCACTGCCAAAAAGTTTGAGCTTCCCCCTCACCAAAGATCCTTCGCCTGGCTGAAGGCAAACAGCAGGCAATGAGTTTACAGGGATTGAGTCACTCTGCTTCATGTTTGTACAGGATCAGATCCAGTTCATGCCTGGTGCTCATCCTAAATCATCAAGTATGGATATAAATCTCACCCAAAAAGGGAGCAAGAGGTGGAAACAGGGGGTCTACAGACCAAGCTAGATCTGAAGACTGTCTTGTCATATTCTGAAGACAAAGTGCCCTGACCTTGGGTAAACATAACCCTAATTTAGCACACAAGATCAAGAAAGGCCGCTGCTGGACCATTAGCAGGCAGCTCTGTTTGCCAGGTATTTGTACAAATGTGTTGTGGCAGCAGCCCAAAATCCTACCAATGTCAGTGGAGTTCCTTTAAGATCTGCACAACACATCTCCAGTCCTCAAAGATAAACTCAGCACCATAATTAAAAAACCCCACTCTTTGGGCAAGGAAAAAACATGACTGTATGTGGATTTCATTAGGTTTCTGTATCAAACACTAACATTTAGGTATAGGCAGACACTCAGCACTTGACTTGTCATGGTCACATGACTGTCCTAAAGAACATGGGTCAAGTCCTCGAGTTGCACATCAGGACAGTTTTCCAACCCCTCCAGGCGTCTGGCCTGGACTAATGTCCCCTCACAAGGGTCATTATATACCTCATGCTACTAAAAGTCCAAGCTCCCAACCTAGAGAGATTTAGAACTACAACTCCAAGCACAGCATCGCTTACACCAAGCTGAATAAACATTTGCATGACATTTTGACTCTAGTGTTTAAATTCTAGAAAACATCTGACTTCGTCAGTCTGAATCACAGACAAACCACACCAAATATTATCACTAAAAGCACCTCTTTAAACAAACACTTTTTTTTTTTTTCACACTTTCACATCAGTGACTGCAATTACATCTGGTTTTAAGAATGATGCACACCTAATCCAGAAGAGAACCCAGTCAAAGCATCCCGAGAATCCTGTACCCACAAATAACTTCTTCCAAAGCAAGCACCAGGTTAGGATGCTCCATGTATTTTTTTCAGTACCTACAAGGTAAGGACACAGGGAGGCTCCCCAAGAACTTGCCATGTCTTGCATCTCCCCTCTCCCACTCTCATGAGGACATAGTGAGACCTCGTTGCTGGACCTTAAAGCATGCCCTATGAGAAGGGTAGCCCAGTTCTGACTCAATGGGGGCCAGTGGTGCCTGCTGGGTGGAGTGGCCAAGGCAAGGAGGTGAACTCTGTCCTCCCGTGTCTGCACCACATTCTCCAAGCATTGGGGAGCAAGGTATCACCTTCTCTTGCACTCACCCTGCTCTGCTTCCAGGAACGGATGACCTTTGAGGGGCTACCCATCAAACTCCTCATCTGAGGAGCCACTCATTCTCCTGGATGACAAACGAAGAGGGACCTGCTCACCACCAGGGAAGGTTCCCTTCTCTGCTGTTTTAAGGGAATTCTACTGTTTTAATTAGTTTTAAAGACACATTAAAATATACATGCTTCCTAGAGATCACTTTGTGGGTAAAATCCTGGCACTGCTGAAGCCAGTAGCTGAATTCACATCAACACTAACCAAGCAACAGCATATTGATTATACTATATCGATTGGTCTGAAGATATTAATCAGATTTAACTAATTAAATAGAAATAGGATGTTTACCTTGTACCCCCCGTACTAAAGCATTGGCAGTAGCCTTAAGGGGTTTGTATACATACACTGCTAGTAGCAGTGTTGTGATGGTTGGGTTCCTACTGCTAAACCACACTAATCAAAGTAAATACTTCTCCCGCTAACAAAAACATACATAGGAAAATGACTTGCTGACTGCTTCCTTGCTTAGCTGAACTGAGAACAAGCGACTCACCATTCAGCAGAAGGAATTACAAGTTCTGCAAAAGGGAAAGTGCTTCAGGGAGAGTGTCTAGACTATGCAAAGCAAGGCCGTAAATAATACCTTTTGGAAATGATGGGCTTTAGGAGGGGATGGAGCTACATGATCTGATGAGTCTTCTCCACTCTTAGCTCACAACATCTCTGGCCTGAGAGGTGCCACCCGCAACAACTGAATCCTCCGACTACAGATCAGGAACTGCAAAGTTTTACAGTGCTCAAAGACCAAGCTCACAGCTTATTTAACTACCTGCTTGCCAATCAAAGAAACTGCAAGTATTTAAATAGCCTCACAAATATTTAGTATCTGCTAGAATTGAATTAAGATAAATAAACGTTTCAACTGAAAGTAACTATTTTCTGCAGATTCCAGATAATTTGAGCACAATGATCACATTCTGTGCCTCACACTGCTAAGGAACATTGCATCTCAGATGTTCCAGACCTCCTTCCCCACAACAACGCTCTCCAAGGATCAGGGAAATGTAGGGAGGCTCATCTTCACCTTGGGGATAGCACGTTGCTGACCCAGGGACAGCACTAGCCTAGAGCCCGGCCACAAACATAGGTCTCTTTTGCTGGAAATGGTAGTGGCCTATGCTCACACTAAGCAAGCTAAGTGGCAAAGGCAGCCCCTAACTACTCCTCCAGGTTTTTATGGACATAGCACTAAAAGTTATCTTGCAAGCTTTTCTGCAACTACAGAGCTGTGCATGGGGTCCAGCTCACACCTGAGACCCTGGACCTTGCATCTCCTCAAACAGCAGCAGAGAACAACTGAGGAACAGACATAAAACAAGCAGAGCATCATCTTCACCTCTCCTCTCCTGCAGAGCCAAGGAAACCACACCTCCAAGGGTTCCCTGAGGCCAGCAGTGCAGAATCTTACCGTAAAAATCTCAGTTCCTCCAGCAGAAAGATGCTAAAACAAGTCCCAACACTACCTGAGTCATGGTCTGTCCCAGAAGAACAATGTGTTAGTGGTTTTAAGAGAGAACTTGTGTAAATATGTTGTGAGACTAACAACCCAACCCATGACAAGGAAGAAGTATGTGATTATTTGAAAGGCTGCACTAGCTTTACTATGTTCCTAACTGTTGTAGCATCCACATGCATGCCAAAGTGGCAGAAATTTGCTATGATAAGATTAATCATGACCAATTTAACAGAGTTTCTGATCACTCACACCTGTTCTGCACTAAGCATTGCACTTAATCAATCACTATTCAGCACAGCACAAGCTTAAGCATCTTGCTGAATTTCCTGAGCATTTTGCTAATGCACCCAGTGTCATCCCACAGGCTTACACAAGGACCCAAATCACAAGCTGCTTCTCCCAGGAGTAGCTTCAGTAACCTGCAGCTAAGCTGGAACTTTTTTCATCCTGCATTTATCCCACTGGGAACTGATTTACTCTCCCACATGCCACCTGCCTGGTCCCTCATTCTACTGGGAGGAAAACAGCTGATGGCAACCACATGATGGCAACCACGACTGCAGTGGTGCCTGACCTATCACGCTCTCCAAGTTTTATCTCCTAATGAGTTCTTCCTGCTGCCACTTTCCCAACAAGTGTTTTGAAGATGCTGGTGATAATGAGAAGATCTCCCAGGTTATGCTATTTTGAACGAGCAAACATCAATTCCTGGACTGTGCTGTGCGTTTTGGCTGCTGTGCTTTGGAGGAATTCAGCAAGAGGTATAACTGACATCTAAGGGTGCTTGGTCTGCATCACTACAGAGACATCATGTTGCCTGACTTCCCCAGGCTGCCAACTGAGCTCTCCTCCCATAGGCTTCAGACAGTTGAGATCAAGTGGGCAGAGTTACAAAGTATGGCTGGTCATCTCAACTCTACTTCCAATGAGTCAGCGTGAGCTAGAGAAAAGGCTAAATACATCCTGGGCAAGCAATTACCAAGCTAAGTGCCATCTGTAGTACTAAAACACGTTGTTCTGAGAGCAACAGAGCTGGCAAAGCCTCTTTCCTCCTAAGGTGCATCACAAGGCTGGAGCCTTCTGCGTCCACCACGGTGTAAGCTCTGATGGGGGCTTTTCCTCCCAGGCCAGATGTTCAGTAGGTCTCTTGCTCAGCTTCCCCAGTGTCTAGAAAGGACTGCCCACACACTGTCACCCCTCCCACCTGGGCTAAGAGATAAATACAGATGTTCCTATTTTCATCAAGCTTATAAGGGACAAATATCCTACAGACCACTGCCTGTCAAATATGCCTGGAATTCAGTGGTGGCTTAAAAAAGAAGTCCCAGCAGGAAGTTAAGACAGCACAAGCACATATCTAATAAGCCTTCTCCCCCCTCCCCCATAGGAAACAATGCTAGTGTGAGATGTAAATAAAAGAACCTACAGGTAGACACCACAGATGTGTGAAGCCTTACCACGTAAACATCAAGATAAACCTGAAGCAGAAGCGTAGGCTTGAACACACTGGTCTAAAAAAATGATTTTTACTCCGTGTCTGAATTTTTGGGGTGTCAGGATCAGAAAAATAGCACCTCTGAGTGGCATTTGCTTGAATTAATCATGAAATCTGAAACAGAGTTTACTACTGGTGTAAGTAAGCAACGCTGTCATGCCCACGTGCAGTACAGACCCAGCTATGCTGTCCATTCACACATTTCCCCAGCTCTCTTCACTCCTGTATATGTTATAATTTATCAAACCGCATGTAATTATCTTTCTGTTGCAGCAGTACCTTAAGTATACATACTTCCCTTTATTCCAAGGTGGTTCATGAGCACTGTGAAACACCAGGCTGCATTTTGCAGCTCCTGAGCACTACACACAGGCGTGCTGCTACATAACCAGCACCCGCGGTGCCTGTGCATTACACCGCTGAAATGTGCAGCCCCCCTGGGGTCCCGGGTACCAGCCAGCTCTGATCCAGCAGTGCTGCAGGATCAAGGAGGGAGGATTACACACCCTAGGGGAGGTATCGGAGGGATTTTCAGCCCAGGCAAGAACTTCAGTGCTGTGACTGCAACAAAAATCAATGGCTTTCTTTTCTGAGCAAATTGCAAAGAAGATGAAGCTACAGAAGTGGCCCAGGCTCTGGGAGTTTGGTGGGGGCTGCAGACAATGCAGCCCACCTCAGGCCCTGTGGAACGCCTATGGAGATGGGCTGCCTCCTATCAGGTAAACCAGAGATGCTGGGTTGTACCAGACAGCTGCTGTGCAGGGCGACAGCCTTGTCCAAAAAGCCTTGGTCACCCTGCTTGAGCTGTGCTCGGAGGTGACAGCATCTCCTGTGCTACAGGGGAGAGCTGTGAGCCAGGTGAAGCCAGACGTCCTCCACCCAATGCCAGGCACGACCTGCTGAGTGAGGCTGGGGACAGATCACCAGCCCTCACTGCTGCACAGCTCTGCCAAAACACCTCTACAAGTGTGTTTATAGTCCCTCTGCTGATGAAGAAACTGAGGCAACAGCTCCCATCAGAGCAGGCCCAAAACCTGGTTTTCTCCCACCCTTCTCCTGAGGAGCAAAATGCATTTGTTCCCCTCTGAGGAGTCTTGGAGCATCTGATATTACCATCATTACTGAAGGCCCACCAATACGGAGTCCTCACACAGACCGTTCAACCTGGCAGAGCCACCGTGACAGGAGGCTGGTGCCCAAGAAAGAACGTGTCCTGCACCTTCACCCTTTGGTCCCCCTTGAGCCAGAGAAGGAAGGGTGTGCTTTCCCAGAGAGCTGCGCAAGGAAAGCAGAGGAGCAGATGGAGTCCAGCAACAAACTCCAGGCTCTAGCAGTCCTTTAATTGACTAACAGAAGTATTGGCTAAGGAGAAAGGGTAAGGATTTACTTCCAGAAACCCGCATGACAACTGAACATAGGGATACACAGAAGTCAAAAACACAGAATGAATTCTCCTTTAAAAGGGTGAATTTCATTTGACATGTGTTGTCAAGTTCAATTTAGCTTTTCCAATTCCCCCTCATTGCTAGGTTTGAGGGGAGATGGCAAGCCCCCGAGACACACCTGTTATATCTATTTGTGTAAATAAGTCAGATGCATTTCCCTACATTATCAATTTCACAGAGGAGTTATTTCCTCCCAAGATCCTGTGTAACTTCCCAAGCCCCTTGACTATTGCTGCCAGTTTATCCTTACTCTTCGTTTATCTCACCTGCACTTTATTTCCCTCTTTTTTCTTTCCCTCCCTTCTGTTCCTTCACAGTGCAGTATTTTGATTTTGGGGACTACGAATCACCCTTCCTCCCAGTCACTCTTCCCCTGGTCTGCTAAGATACTGCCCGCTCCTTTGGAAAAACTCCTTTTCAATCTCAGTTCACTTTTATGGGAGAAAGAGTTGCAGGCCTTGATTGTTTGTTTTAATTTCTGCAAAACTAACAATCACTTAAAATCCCTCATCTTTTTCTAGTGAGAAGAAGTTGCACAGAAAACAAATGCCAAGACAACTTTGAAAACCCACAATCTAATGAAAAGGGTTGTAGACAAAAAAAACCCTCCAAACCTAGCTATATTTTCAGCTATGCACTTTGCTCAGCAAACAAAAGCTGATCATTCAACCTTCCAGCAACACCAGACTGTCCTACATTGCCTTTAAACTACACGCAGTACAGATACGCTTTCCTACCTCCGTATGTTGCAATGACTAATAATAGTCCTGGGGTGTAGCAGAACTGAATGTCGTTTGCATCAATACATCCAGGAGCCTGTCTGATCTGTAAAGGTCATTTGTGAAGACAGAGCAGTATCAAGGCTAAAACTGCAATCTAAGAAACTCAACTAAAAACAGAGGAAAAAAAAAAATTCAGCCAGCTGTTGCAGAAAGCTACATCCCGTTACAGATCTAACTGGCTGCCACAGGGAAAAAGTTGGCTGCATTTGTCCGAAAGGTGCCCATGTCCCCATCCCAGTGAAACTTAATTTCAGCCCTAGCCCATGAGCTTATTCCTCAGCAGAGACATGAGCTCCAAGACAGCTCCTCGGAATGGGGAGCCCAGATGAGATACTCCTGCCCAGCTCTGCCTGGAGCAGCACACGGCCCCGCCACGGTGATGCACTCGGGAGGAAGAGTCAGGATCGTGGCAGCAACTTCATCGCAAAGCTCTGCTGCCACATTTTGCCGGGAAGCCAGCACTGGGGAGCTCACCACACATAAACACTGTAAGCAAGTTGAAATGTGACTGGGTAACTCCCCAAGTCAGTGCTTGCACTCCCAGTTAAGCAAACTTTGCAGTAAGCATGAAGTTGCAGGGTCCCTTTGCAGCAGGCAAGGGCACATGCTGGGTGTTTTCCAACAACATAACCCCTCGTCTCCTTTTGACAACCTTTAGATAGCCAACAGCCCAAACTTCCCAAATCCTGGTGTTGCGTAACTAGGAGCAATGCCATATGTCAGTGCTTCAGCTCCGCAAGAGGAAGGACAGAGGGGTGGTAAGGGGACAGGGGGCTTCCCTACACCCCGGCATGGGGCTGCTGTCAGCAAACCCCACCCGTGCAGACTCAAGGAGCCCTGCACTGGGATTGCCCTTGGGCTGCCCCGGCAGCTGCGGGCCTGGAGCTGCTGGGAGGGGGATGGAAGGAGAGGGGCAGGCAGGGGTGTGAGCAGGAGGGTATTCAGGGGAACACGCAGGAATGTGGGTGAGCAGGGGGCACAAGGTCAGTCAAGGGAGTGGGCTATGGGCAAGCAGGCAGGTTGCTGCCGGGGGTAGACGGGCAGGGGCAGGCAGGGGGTGGGTGATGGGGGTTCGGTCAGGCCTGCCCGTACAGGCAGGGCAGGGCAGGGCCGGGCCGGACCGGCTGCGCGGCGGTACCTTCTGCTGCCGGCGGGCCATATCGGTGGGCTGCTTGGCATTGAAGGGATAGGCGATGCAGCGCATGACGAAGACGTAGAGCTGCAGCTTCCTCTTCCTCTCCTCCTCCTCCCGCTGCAGCCGCTCCAGCTCGTCCTTCTCTTTCTCACTAGCCACCGAGGGGCTGGGGCTGGCGGGCCGCGCCGCGCCGCCGCCGCGCCCGCCTGGCTGCAGCCCCGCGCTGCCGCCGCCACCGCCG
>JAAGNO010001932.1:0-14710 GCA_033439905.1 Ceryle rudis
TATTTATAAAAACAATAACCAAAACAAAAGAAACAAAAAAAAAAAAAAAATAAACCACCACAAAACCCCACACTTTTAAAAATTAATAAACCCAAATAATCCTTCTTAAATCAGTACTATTAATCTCACTAAAAACTTGCTGAGTTAGTGGTATGCTCTTCATTGATAGAGATGGAAAGTACATCTTGAGTCTTTTCAGGAAAAAGTCATCGCAGAACGGAGGTGCCACTGGAGTCTTTTTCACTGAATAGGCATAGCACACTACAGGGTTGGTAAAAGACTTCACAGGCAATTGAATCATTGTGCTGCTGCTTCCTTAGCTGACTCCCAGCCTGAGCACAGTACTTAATTATTTTGTACACTGGCTGGACTGAAACTGGTTGTACACAAAAAGAGCTCTCGTGTTTCTGTACTGCTCCACAAACCAGGTTTTCCAGCAGTCACTTGATGGAAGTGGCGTAGTTCTGGTATGGGCAGCACAAAGTTGCATGTGGTGAGACTGATGGAACAAGCAGACTTCTGTGAGAGTGTCTGCACTGTACACCCTGCTGTCAGGATATTGACAGTGACTCTGATCAACTACAAGGCACTGGAGAAGCTCTAATAGCAGGAATTAATGTCTTTGGGTTTTCTCATTGAGTAGTTGGTTAGTAGACTGAGACTTAGTAGAGTACATCAGAAGATGGGTGTTTATTTCTCAACCAAAAATTTCCTGTGTTTTTCTGATGTGGGCTGGTTAGGACTTTGCTCTGGGTAAACAGCTTAACTTCCCAAACTTCCCAGAGTTTCCTGTGGGTAAATAGAGCTAGGTTTTCTGTGTTTTTTTGTTTGTTTGTTTGTTTTCTTTATTTTTGTGGGGTTTTTGGTTTTTTTCTTTTTCAGTTAGTTGGGGGTTTTTTGTTTGTTTTGTTCGTTGTTTTGGTTTTGTTTGTTTTAAATATTTTTTCTAAAGCTTCCTCTTAGCAGAGCAAATGTCAACTAGTATGACACTGTACCATCATTCTGAGGCTTTTATGTAAATTGAGGAATGTCTTTAAAACAGGTACATCTGTTAAACTGCCAACATGTAGTTACTCTCCTTCTGACCCCACAGATTGCTATGGATATTAAAGCAGCAAAGCGAGAACTGAAAAAAGCCAGAACTGTCTTACAAATGGATGAACTCAAATGCCGCAAGCGTGTTTTGAGAAGACTGGGGTTTGCCACGTCCTCGGACGTTATAGAGATGAAAGGACGGGTTGCTTGTGAAATCAGCAGGTAATTGGCTTCTGTGCAAAGTGATTATTGCCATGATTACATGCTTTGCTGTCCTTACCAAAATCAGTGTGTTGTCCTTATATTTTAAAGCTATGAGAACACTGGAAGAAAGATTCTTTAGAGACTATGTGATCTCTGTCATAAAGGGAATATACTGATTGAAGCAGTAACAATAGCAAGTTAAGGACAAAATGCAGTAGACTTTGAAACTACAACATGGGCATGAAAGTGCCAAAGCAGTGGCTATTTTCTTACACAATTTAGGCAGTAGTGTGTGTTTTCATTTAACATTGTACATTGCATGAGAGGGTGGTCTACTCAGATTTTTGTAGAATTGTGTCCTTTTAAAACTTACAGGAATTGCTGTTTTCCTTGCCTTAGAGAGAGTGAATGATGCTGCATTTTTTTTTTTTTTTTTTTTTTTAAGATGTAAATAACCTTTTTTTCCCCCTGCAAAATTTGAAGCAAATGGGGAAGCTGTATCAGAATTTTACCAACTTCCTGGCTTTAGGGAGCCATTTGCTGATGGGTAGCACTTTTCTTTGTTAAAGAAATCTACCTTTCTTTTTCACCCCACCATCCTATGCATTTATCTGATAAACTCCAAAAATAAAAGTATAGTTCATATTGTCATGATTAAGTCTTTATTCTACAAGTAAATTGGAGCAAATTTGTTCCTTTTTTTTGAATATCTTGTAAATATACAGTCAAATCTCTTTTGAGCAGCAGCAGTACCATATTTTAGTCTTTTTCATAAGCTGCTTATCTCATTGGTTCTTTTAAATCTCTTAATGTCCTGTCTGATAAAAACTTGACTAAAGCAACTGTTAATACTAACTTTTGTGAGCTATAAGGAGAGATTCTTTGTAGTTCAGTAAGAGCTTTTAGTTTCTTTAAAATACTGTCTCACTAATTAGCATCCCCCTTAAAAAGACAATACATAGTATTTGGTGTTCCTGTAAGAAAAAATAAGAAGCTGTCATTTCTTATCTATATGCAGTTGCTTCACAAACAGATTAATAGAACTTCATTTAAATATTACACTTCTGCAGGTCTTTTCCCTAAGCTTCTTTCTCTTTATTTTAGTGCTGATGAGCTACTCCTGACAGAAATGATGTTCAATGGTCTCTTCAATGACTTATCTGCAGAACAGGCAACTGCACTGTTAAGCTGTTTTGTATTTCAAGAGAATGTGAGTTACCTTTTAAATTCATGAATTCTAGACATTCCTGTTTACCATCAGTATTGTTTATAATTCAGTTCCAGAAATTGGTTGTAACAGTAAGAAGCGTTGCACATTTTTTATCCTTTCCTAAGGTGTTTGGAATGAACTCCCGTTGAATTTACAAGAGCATTGCAGCTTAAGTGTTAATATATCTTTGCTCATGAATGAGATGCTGTGTAAAATTGCGGTCCCTGTAATGAATCCACAGCTGTTTCCTCCTCATGCATTGAAGTGGTATTAATACGTGCTTGTATTTATGTATTTATGCACGCAAACATCCTTATAATTTAAAATGTAGAATAATTATTTCAAAAAATAGGCATAACAATATCTGCTCCTGCACTCCAGTGTGAGGGTAAATTTATTTCTGAGACATGCCTGTGTATGTTATTTGGCCAGTGCCCCTGAACTATTGGTGATAATGGCAGCACCACATGGAATTTGGTACTACCATTTGTTAAAAACAGACCATATGTTATTAAAAAGGAAAACATTGGCACTTAATACTAGATGTCACTGTTTTCCCACTAACAAGCTGTACAGAAGTCTAGTATTGTCAGGAAAGGATAATGAAAATAAACTTCCATATGAAATATTACTGCAGATAGCTAGCAAGATGTATCACTTGGGTTGATTCCTAATGTGAAAAGCACATTAGAAACAGATGCTAATGAAATACTTCTGATAGTAGAGGGGATGCTGAGGTAAGCTATTGTTAGTGGGAATATTATGGTTCACTCAGCAGCAGTACTTGGGCCTAAACAGGACATAAATATTTATTATCCAATATTTAACTGCCATGTTTTAATACATAATCAGTGATGTTTGTTACTAAAATAATTTGCTTTTTATAGTCTTAAAGAAAAGCTTCTAACAGTTAAAATAGTAAATGATCAGCATTGTGGCAGTTCAAAACTATGGAACGGCTAAATTACAGGGAATTTTGGAACTATTCAGAAAGCAGGTGTTTTTTTTCTTTTTTTTGATAGTGTTGGCATACTGTACAGAAAGGTGGTGTTTTCTGATTTAGTTTGAGGAAAAAGTACTTGGGGAATTCAGTAAATTTTTAGTGTTTGATAACAGCTTTGAAAAGTCACTGGAACAATTTAGGGTGGCACTAGCACACACTGAACTTCGAGGTTTGCATTTTATTTGGTGTAGAGCAAATGTATGGGAGCACATGAGCTTATTTAATGCCTTCTGTTTCAGTCCAGTGAAATGCCAAAACTGACAGAGCAGTTGGCAGGACCACTTCGGCAAATGCAGGTAATCTGTCCATTAGAAATCTGTCTGGGCTCAGGGTTAATGTAACACGTGTGAAGTGTATGAGAGAATGGTGAAGACTTGATTTTGGATCATAACTAAAGCTGGCTGGCACAGCACATGGTTTTGCATAGTGCAATAATGGTTTATCTTGTTTGCGAGAAACCTTAATGATAATTTACAACATGCATTTAAAAACTTCTGTGAGCTTGCTTACTGTACTGTAAGTTGTTAGTGCAGGCAGTCTTAATCTGAAGAGTGGTTTACTGTCTGATTCTGAATAATTTCACACCAAGAAGGAAACCTCATCGTATATGCAGTACCTAATAATATGCAAACCTTTCAGTTGGTTAAACACTTATTCTGTTTAATCATATTATAAATTCAAAATATTTTATTTTAAAGGAGTGTGCAAAAAGAATCGCCAAGGTGTCAGCAGAAGCAAAACTGGAAATTGATGAAGAGAATTACTTAAATTCTTTCAGACCCAACCTCATGGATGTTGTATATACATGGGCAAATGGAGCCAATTTTGCTCACATCTGCAAAATGACTGATGTCTTTGAAGGTAAGTTAATCAGATTTTCTTTAGGAGGTGTAACATGGCAGTTCCATAACATGGAATAGTAATTCTGAATAACCTTACAATAGATCACAAAATTAATTATATTGGATGTATTCAGGTATCTGCATGACTAGACCTTAAGGGGGGGGGGGCATTGCTTACTGTATATGTTAATTTATAGTTACACTGTTGATAGCTGAACTTCTATAGAAGACTTTTTAAAGGGATTTCTCTTCATTTTAAAATTTTGTATAAAACTCAGAAATTTAAGTATAGTGCAAAAGGTAACACTTGCCTTTGCTAGTTAAAGGCAAAAATACCCTGTTCCAAATGCTTGCTGTTAAGAAGTACAGCTCTTATGCTTTTCCTTATTACAGTTAAGTATTTTATTTACTTGGTAAGTTGAAGGTTCCTCCCTGTCTTGATGACAGAAGTGAGGGGTGGTAACTAAGTCTCTGTCTTTGATGGTTCATGGCTCATCAAAGCAGTGCAGTGCAGATACTTGAAAAGCCTAGATGTAACCTGTCACTTGCATTAAATTGGTTTCTAAAATTGCAGTACTGGAAACTGCCCTTTGAGGAAGGATACTCAGGTTTCATTTTTTAAAAGTAGGGTGACCTGAAGCCCAGATACTTCATAAGAGGGCAAACCATCCACCTGAAGGTCAAACCAGAATGAAAAAACTAATTTTACTTTTTACCAGCTATGTTGAAAGTTGTGAAGAGCAGTAGGATGGGTGCACTAGTCTTACAGGTCTGTGTGTAATGACTGATATTTGAAAATCCTTTTTGAAGTTGTTAGCTGTCGCTATTGTTTTGTCTCTCTCAAATGCTGTTTGCTTGTTTCTATGTACACAGTTGCACATGGGACCCCTTAAAAAAAAAAAGGAATCCATGTACTTCTGTAATCCAGTGCATAGACCCAGGTACTTTCTAAAGCAGGTTGCCTGCAAGCAACAGGAATCCTGTCAATCTTTGATTCTGCAGTCACCAGACTCCTCCCAGAGCCTTATGTCTGCTGTAGAGGCACCCTGAGTAAGGGGAACACAAAAGGAGAAGCAGTAGCTGGCTTGTGTTTGTTGGCACTTGACTGTTCATAATACACAGGGCAGTAACATTTCCCCCATTTGCCGTATTGGGGCTAAGGACAGCTGATCAGCCTTTTTCTAGTCAACAGTTCTAGCTCCCTCAAAATTAGATATTATGGGCCTATTTTGAGAAGTTCAGCTCTTGCAGCAGGGGTTGGCGCATGATTCTTCCCTTAACTTCTAATAGGCTGTTTTTCTCTGCATAGTCCAAAAGGAAGGAAAGCAGTTCAGATGTCCCTCGTCAGTTATGCTTACTTTAAATGCAGTGTGGTGTTGCTAAATACAAGGAAAGTTTGCTCTGGTTAGCCAAGTTGCTGTAGTAATATCAAAGAAATTTGAAACCAGAAATAAACAAAAAACCACCCCAAAACCCCCAAGAAAATGCAAGCCCAGAACCCACAGCGTCCTTATTTTAAGTAAAAATTTTCATTTTAGGCTTTACTGCTTCTTGTCTTAGTTTCAATAGAGGCTGTTACCATGAGGTACAGCATGATGGCTTATTAAAGCTCTAAAAGACGGTATATTTTCTTTTTTGCCTTTTGGGCAATATGGAATTAGCAGTAATGAGCTGCTGCTATTACGGGGATTCCCAGCTTCACTGTTGTGCATTAATTTTAGTAAGGAGGCAGAAAGTTGTCCAGCCATGAGAAAGTGCATTGGAAGCCACCACAACTTTTAAACTAATTTTTGATCACACGCACACCCCTCCACCCCCAACTTACTGAAAGTACTTTCTGAACGACTGCTCTTCATGAGAGAGAGACAAGTGTTCCACGCTGTACTGCCATTCAGGCTAACAGGCACTAGCAGAGCTTTTCTCAACAGAAATCTGGAGTCAGTGGCATGCTTCCACTTGCACAAGCCAGAAGGTAGATGGTGTTCTGCTATTTTGTTAGTACTGATGGTTTTGTGTCTGAAGCCCCTTTTGGGTGCAGTTACAAGTAGTGTGAAAGCTTGTACTTGTGGTAAGTAAAGGGCCGCCTTTTCAGGTTGCAGCATAAGCCAAGAGCAAGTGTTTGCCAGCAGTTGGAGCAGCATCGATTGGCTAATGAAAATGAGTTGCCTTTAAGCTAAAATGTGTGTGTTCAGAAGAAACGAGGTTTTTAAAGCTGTAGGGAAGAATGGTAAACTGAGCTAAGTGTCCTATTAATAGAATCTTAAGAAAATATGGACAATAGTAATTTATTCCCAAAATGTTGGTTTTTTTTTTTTTTTTCATGCACAAAAAAAAGTATGTCTGCAGCAAGCCCAGCTACACTGCCTGTACACAACTAGCCCGTGGAACAGTTGTCAGTGCTCACCTTGTAAATATTGATGAGAAGGATCTTTGAGAGCTGAGCCCCTTGGGTCCTGCCACAATATGGCCACGCTCCAAGAGCTGCCCATAGTTCACTTGTTATGGCTTTGTGTCCAATAGACTACATATAGGGCTTTTCACCTCCTGTCCTTACCACAGGTTGTAGACTACTGCCCTCACAGAAGCTATTCTTACTGTAGAAACTTGACATGGAATGTGTTTTAGAAGAGAAGTGTTGGCTTACTTTTCTTAACTTCTCACTTTCCCAACAGCTTTATTGAACGTTCTTTTCATACGGACATATACTGTGCCTTGTTTAGAGCTAGTACTTCACTGAACCAGAGGGGTCATCTAGTTCCAACCCCTCTGTAGTGAACAGGGACATCTTCAACTCGATCAGGTTGCTCAGAGCCCTGGCCAACCTGACCTGGAATGTTTCCAGGGATGGGGCATCTCCCAGCCCCTCTGGGCAACCTCTCTCAGTGTTCACCACCCTCACTGCGAAAAAAGAATCTCTTATCTATCTGTAAATACCCTCATTTAGATTAAAACTATTATGCCTTGTCCTGTTGCAACAGGCCAAATGAAAATGTCCCTCTCCATATTAACCTCTGGGATCACTTTAAGTACTGGAAGACTGCTCAAAGGTCTCCCTGGAGCCTTCTCTTCCTCAAGCTGCACAACCCCAACTGTCTCAGCCTGTCGTGATGGAGAAGTGTTCCAGCCTTCTGATTGTCTTTGTGGCCCTCCTCTAGACAGGCGTCAGCAGCTCTGTGTATTTCTTAAAATGGGGGCCCCAGAGCTGCACATATTACTCCAGGTGGGTCCTCACTGGAGCATAGCAGAAGGGCAGAATCACCTTCTTTGCCCTGCTGGCCACACTTCTTTCAATGCATCCAAGGCTGCAGTTGACTTTCTGGGCTGTGAATGCACATTGCTGGCTCATGTCTGGCTTTTCATCCACCAGTGCGCTCCACACTCCAAAGTTCATCTCCAGAGGGGTGCTCTCAGTCCCATCATCCCGTATTACCCTGTAAATTAGCTGGACAAATAATTTTGACTGTAGGTGTGAGATGCTGGAGGAAATGACCAAACAGCATGCACTGTTAGGGTGCTGCTAAAAGAGCATAAGCTTTAGGATCATTTTCTGAAACCTGTTACAGTGCCTTGGGCTGAGCTGAGAAATCAACAGAGGAGATGAATGCCTAACAAACTAGGGTATGGGGTTGCAGTGTAGGCGCAGTGTCAAGACTGAGCTTGTATGCATTACTGTAAGCATGAAGTGGAGTGGTCCATAGACTCTTGAGTGGCCCAGGAGTAGTAAGATAGACCACTTAGTGCCAACTAAAGAACTAAGGGTTGTGGAAAAAAATAAAAGGTTTTGGGTTGGATGTGTGTTTATTTTTGTGCGTGGTGATTCCCCCAAAGCTGCGGTTTTTGCAGGAAGCCTTAATGAGTATGTTAAAGAAAAATCCACTATGAATGAACATCCAGGAAGGTCCTATTAGAGGCTGGGGTGATGACAGAAGAAAAGAACAGGGCAAGCATTCAGAGATAGATTCAATGCCTAATGGAGAATTTTACTCTCAAACAGAAATCAAGCTGAAGACCATTGGCTTCTAGATTAATAGAACAAGGCTGGAGAAGGACTTACTGCTTTGACCCAGACTGGGCTCAAGCAACTGAATTATTCAGTGACCCAGTGTATCGAGGGATACAAAGTTTTCCGCTCCCTCTTTTTTTTTAATACAGGTAGCATAATTCGTTGCATGAGAAGACTAGAGGAATTGCTTCGGCAGATGTGCCAGGCTGCAAAAGCCATTGGAAACACTGAGCTGGAAAATAAGTTTGCAGAGGGTATGTATTTCACTTTCACCATGTAAGAAGTAACTCCAGAAGAGGAGGGGAAGGGGGAAGGGAGCAAGGTGTGGGTAAAGAATTTGGTAATAGAGGTTTGTGGTCTTGACTTCAGGGTAAACAGCATTATTGCCATCTTTCCAGATACCATCTGTTCAAGTGGTACTATTTTGGTGCATACTGACAGTTTACTAAGGTTGTAAATGGATGTACACTGACAAGACTTGTGAACTGAAAAGTATTACAGGCCTGTAACTGTAAACAGTGATTTTGTTTCTTATGACTGCTGGATATTAATAGGGTTTTCCTTTTCACTAGGGATTACAAAAATCAAGAGAGATATTGTGTTTGCTGCAAGCCTTTACCTGTAACAGAGGGTATCTTCTGAAAACAGTACCAGATTCCTCATGATAGAACAAGTTCATCAGCTTCCCAAGTGCATCTCAAGTCATTATTTCTTTTAATGATGTGCATTTAAACCACAGGTGTTTCAACAAGGCATGTAAAACAGCAGTGTACGTAACATAACTGTTGACATGTTCTCAATAAAAATTTCCAATTTGAATAGCTATTTTCTTTTAAGCAAGAGCTTGACCCAGCAGCAAATTTAGATATACAGGAACTGTGGTAGGTGTTATTATATACAAGTAAAGTGAGCATCGAAGAACAGCAGCAGTCCCTTAAAGGCATTTACTTATATTACATAGTTAGACTTGTGAAACTGCTTTCCTTTCAGAGAGCAAGACAGGTGAGGTGGGTCATTCTTCACGGTTGATGATTGCTGCCAAAGTGATTTCCATTTGTTGGAGTCTCATGTAGGGTTGTATGGGAATCTTCTTTCGGTTGAAACGTACATCCTCTCACTTTGAAGAAGTCGGACACGTACACAACCTAAGTGAAGAAATTACAGTTTACTTCCTGCACTTACAGGTCTATAAATGAAAGTGCTTTTACAGAAGTTAAATTCCATGATCAAAACTAGTAAGCTTAAACAGATTAAAACATGAGAAAATTGCTGGGAAGGTACTGTAATAAAAAATCTGGCATCTTTTCTTACAATAGCTTTTTTTTTTTTTTAATCTATGACTCCCCTGTCCCACTGACCACTTTGACAGTGGTGGTTTATTACTTTCTGGAGCGTCACTCACTTGCCTTTCTTTTAAAGCCAGTTAAACCAAGCTTGGGTTCTCCTCCTTGGCAAGGTTCACAGCAGCTCCTTCCGCTACACATCTCACCCACAGCTCCAGCAGCCGTAAGGCCAGCTCTGCCTACCTACACAATCCTGTCCTGCATTTCCACCTCACTTCTTTCACAGCTACTGACTATGAGATAGTTGCCTTGATCCAATTCTGTAGCTTGGCTGTCCTCCTGCTGCCCACTTCAAGGTCATACTAGTGGACGTGCTGACTACAGTGTTGCATGAAGCGTGGTAGATGGAGAAGCCTTCTCTTATGGTTGTTGCTGTTCCTGCATCACCTTTTCCCCTCCCATTGCAAGCCAGAGAACTGCAGAACAGTTTAGGACAGCAGAAGAAACCACCTTCCACACCACGGTCTGACTGATAACCCTGCAAGCTGCTGCAGCTGAGTTTCAGTTGCCACCTAATGCTGAATTCGCTCAGCTCAGTTCAGTGCTCCATGTACAGTTGCCCTAGGGCGATCTCACCTCAGCTCTTTGTTTCTGAAGGTGAACTCTCCAGTTCTTTCAAACAAGGTTTTTTGGGGGGGGGGGAAGTTATTTTTAAAAAGTCACTTTCTCCCCTTTCAACTCTGTCTATAACTCCACCTACTCCTACCTGTATTACCCAGCATCTCAAAAACAATCCAGCACCCTTCACTAAACGTGTTTTCCTAATAAAGAGTGCCGTCAGTGCTTCAGTCCCCGATGCTTCTCTTTCCCTGTGTGCCTTTTCTTAGAACGTTAGACTACAAAAATAAGGGATAGGATCATGTTTTAGTCAATGTGCAGCTAATGCTGTATGTCAGGTTTCCTAGAGCTGCTCCAAGATTTGTTCTGATGACTGATTGCAAGTAAACAAAGCTTTGTCTTTAAATGAACCATACCCTTCTGTCTGTCAGCTGAGAGGGCATTTATCTTGGAGGTGTTTCTTCCATGTGAACCTTCATTCTTAGTAACTGAAATCTTTAATATGACCTAAACCAGCTCATGTTTTTCAACCAGAAGTCTGTGATCTGTCCCTAGCCATGGGTGAATCAACCCTGCACTCTGGTGATGGCCAGCACAACAGCTGCCACTGTGTCAACCAGGCAGGTGGCTGAGTTGCTGTTCCTTTGAAACAGCTCTTCAGTACGTTAGTACAGCTAAGCTTCACATGCTGGTTGTTAAGATCCTTCTAGCACCCAAAATGCACACAAGAAAGGGTGAGGGGTTTTAGTTTTCCATCAGACTGAAAAAAAATGGCTGTATACACTGACCCAGGTAGACCCATTTATGCTGTCTTTATCCTTAAGAGGCCTGGGTTTTGTCCTGCTTAAGCGATACGCAGGTCTCCTCTGCTAGCACACTTGAAATTTAGAATTTTGCTAGAAGCAAAAGGTATGGTTACATGTAAGTCCACACCATTTTGCAGTTGACCACCTCAGTTATTTGAAAAGCTCTTGGGCATGGACAATTTCATGTTATCTAAGAGCTAAACCAGCCACTTACATTGCACCAGAGTCTGCCTCACTCCCCAGAGTACTATGGCTACACGCACTTCAAGGAGTTGTCTCCACTCCAGCAATTTTCAGTGCATTAGGAAGATGGGTCTGCTTTCTTCAACACAGCCTGCAATTCTAAGGTGCTGTTTATAAAAGCAGTGTTTACACACACCCCCATCAGGAGCTACTTACAATGAGCACAGCCATCACTGCTCCCTGAATGAGTCCTGTTAAAACATCACTCCAGTGATGCTTGTAATCAGAAACACGTGAAAGACCCACATAGATGGATGCAGCAATAAGACCAAATTGTAGAGTAGGACGTACAAGTCTTGCCCAGTCTCCTTTCATTCTGGCCTGAAGGTAAAGCTACAAGGAAAACAAAACCCATTATAAATTACAGCAAATACAGAAGCAGTAAAAATTGCGTTGGGCCTATTCAAAGCATTGTGTTGAAATTCATGTTCAGAGAAAACGATCATGTCCACAAATCACAGAAACAGAATTACTGAATGGTAGGGATTGGGAAGGGACCTCTGGAGATCACCGAGTCCAACCCCACCACTAAAGCAGGATCACCCAGGGCAGGCCACACAGGAACACACACAGGCAGGTTTTGAAAGTCTAGAGGAGGAGACTCCACAACCTCCCTGGGCAGCCTCTTGCAGTGCTCTGTCACCCTCGCAGTAATGTTCCAAGTGCTATGCTCTCACAAGTATGTTAAGGTTGAGTTTGACAGTTAGTGTTGGTCTTTATGTTTTAAATGATGCCACCATCATATGGATATTTGCTGTATTTGTACCAGTGTGACAAATGAGTATTTTCAGGATAAAGGTACTGGCAATATCTGAGCCACTTTAGGCTTAGAAAGAATCCATCGTACGTGAAACCAGTATTTTACTTCTGCATTACCTACAGGTAAGTTTTATTAATAAAAAAGCTGGCAACCATCCAAATTTACAGTCCTCCATCTATGGGGAGGGAGCCCCACCTGGCTCTAAGCAGGAAGACCTTTAACATCTTTAGTAAGTTTTGCATATACACTATTCTCAATTCCAGTCACCTTTAGTATTATCAACTTTTATCACAATATTCTAGCTGCAGTTAAGCATCAGAATTAACCTGTTATCATCATTATATCCTCTAGGGTCACATACCTCAGTCGTCACTGGTGTATTTTACTGAGCTCCTTCTATTCCTATTCCTTAGTCCTGCTTATTAACCGCGTTGCCACTTGTTGGTAAGCAAGTGGGCATGTGCAGTTCCCAAGCTTTTTTCTCTCCTCTCAGCTCTTATGTTGTGTATAGCTATGCTTTTGATACGTAACCTCAAATTCACAGTATCTAACTCTTGTTACTTTCCCATCTAATCTAAGACCCTGCCATTGTCTCCTCCTCTGCTCTGCCTAGGACACCGACCTCTTTATTTCAGCTATAGGAGGAGCTTCTCCAAAATCCATGCTGTAAACATCACTGAATTTATTCTGGAACTCAGTCCTGTCACCAAAAAAGGCACCACTGTCACTATTTATGGAGAAGAACAATACAGTTGGAAGTTATATTTAACATTTCAAGTATATCTTTACAATACCATCTAGGAACTTCAGGTTACGTACAAAACCTTTATTGAGAGTCTTGTGAAAATGCAGAAGCTATCTAAACCACAGCCTTCAGGCATTCAGACAGCACACAAAACTTCTGGCAAATCCCCCTATTGCCAAGTTCAAAAGCCATGGCTACCCTTCAGAAGCATTACATTTACAATGCAAATACCAGCATAGAGCATGCACTGTAGATGCAAAGGTGCTACTTTCCAAAGTCAAACATTTGAGGGATGTTTGGTTGGTTTCTCTGAGCAGCTTACATCATAATTTTGTAATGCTGACTTTTTCAGTTATAAATGGAATATCAAAGAGATTAATCCCATCCCTAACTGATTTTCTTTAATAGCAAGGTCAGGGTGAAATAGGACTCTGCAGAAGCTACAGCTAAGCCTAAACTGGAAAGTAACCTTCCCACCCCTCAAAGGGTGGGCACTCCATTATTTCTGGGCACCTTCATTTCACCACTATAAAATACTCTTTAGCCACTTTAAACATTAGTTGTAACACGGTTCTTTTGTTAAAAGGTGTTTTAATGACCTTATATTTAGACTACTTCTGGATTTACCAATGGTAGACCAGAACACTACCTGAGTGCCAAATGAAGAAGAGGCGAGTCAATGGAGCACATGCTGGTAGCCTAAAAAGAGCTGTCTGATGATTGAATACTGTCTGTTCCCTATTCCCAGTAAGTTCTGCTTAAGACAGCTAAAAACACCTTACTGGAATGAAAGTTTTCCATGTATGCATTTGTGGTAGTTGTCAAAGATGTACAGGACAGCCATATTAGGAAAAAAAAAGAGTCATGGAATTGCAGGTAAGTGAGAAACCAGGTTAACTTCTGAACAGAAGAGGAAAATGGGGTAAGCCACACAAAAAGCAAACTTGGAAGGATGCCAGCACACAACACTGAATTACCAATTAAATATAATAAATATAAATAGTCTTAGAATCTCCTTATGCAGCAGTTACTCAGATATTCTTTCTGCTTAATGAAGCACCAAACAAGGAGACTTAACTTCCATGCTAAGAGAGTTATCTCCAGTCAGAGAAGATCTGGAGCTGCTTTACCACCTGCAGAACACATGCACTTGGCTACAGGCCTCACTGGTTCTAGGTGCTCCTTCACACCACCAGCTCCAGTAGCTGTAGAAGAAATGCCCAAGCCCTTCTTGCACCTCTCACATGCAGATGGATTTATATTACTCTAAAATTAGGTGTGGGAAGGGTGAGAAATACCACAGAGGTAAGTGTCTGTGTGACTGATCACTGCTGTATTTAATTTCCGAAGCGGACGTTATTCTTCTGGTTATAACTGTAGGTTGTGGTCTTTTTTATTTTTGGGGGGGTTTGGGGTGGGGGATGTGTTCAGGTTG
Organism: Ceryle rudis; assembly: GCA_033439905.1. Lineage (NCBI taxonomy): Eukaryota > Metazoa > Chordata > Aves > Coraciiformes > Cerylidae > Ceryle > Ceryle rudis. Next base: position 14,188 of record JAAGNO010001932.1, read on the forward strand.
TGGCTTTTTCCCCCCCCAGTTGAGAGTAATTTCTTATTATTACCCATCTGCAGTAATGGCAAATTCCATGTTATTTTTAATCAAGTAACTTCAAGCTAACTCTGCTTTTAATAGGCTCAGGCAGTCATTCTCCCCCACAAAGATTCTTCCTACTACCATGACTCACTCTTAGAAAGACAGTGAATGACGTGTCTGGACAGAAACAGGCCAGCAGGACCACACAGGAAAATAAAGCAGCCAAAGAGAGGAAGGAACTTTTGCCTTAAAATTACATTAAATATAAACCAAGATTAATACCAGAAATATGCTCAAGAGTCCTACATATAGAATCACAGAAAACATAGAAATGTTTGGGTTAGAAGGGACCTCCAGAGGTCATCTAGTCCAACCCCCCTGCTGAGAGCAGAGACATCCTCAACTAGAGCAGCTTGCTCAGTCCTCTGTCCAGCCTCACCTTGAATGTCTCCAGGGATGGGGCCTCAACCACCTCCCTGGGCAACCCGTTCCAGTGCTCCACCACTCT
>JAAGNO010001933.1:0-17341 GCA_033439905.1 Ceryle rudis
CTTCTCTTCTCTTTTCTTCTCTTTTCTTCTCTTTTCTTCTCTTTTCTTCTCTTTTCTTCTCTTTTCTTCTTTTTCATTTTCTTATTAGTGCTCATCCATTTAACTGGTGGCTAAAGCAGAGGCTTTGGCTCTGATGGCTGAATCCCACAATATACTGGGAATAAAATGAGGAAAATAACCTGAGCTGAAGCCATCACCACAGACAGCAAAGACTTCACAAGCCATATAACCAGTGGTAGGAGGCTGCTAGTTTCAGCTCTGGTGCTGAGTGATTGACAACAGGTCCCCAAAGCATCACAGGGGGTATCTAAGCACTTTTCATGTAAGAGATTGAATTTAAAGTATTTAAATTCTCTACTACATTTATTTTGAGTGAAAAGTAACTCCCTGAAGCTTGGGTATGAGTCTACAGATGTAGACTAGGCAACAGGTGAGTTGTGTTCTGTTGTGCTAAAATCAGACCCTACATAAGGCAGAGCTCTGGCTTTTCATCTCTAGGTGACTACTGGGCTGGGTCTCTGCCCCTGCTCTTTAGGGCACCTTCCCAAAGGTGGCCATCCCTGTGTTCTGGCCTAAAGTGGGTAGTTGGTAGGTGTCTGAGGTTTGTGAGTAAAACCCAGCAGAGATTTACCTACAAGTCAAGTCCCCAAATACAGAATTCTGCATTTCCCAAACCTTCATCCCAGGGAACAAGTCCCATTGATGGGTCATCAAGTCTTCGTCTGTCAAACGTTTTTTCTACGTTGCTGCAGAATATTAAGAGGGATATGAAGATTTTTTTTCTGATAATTGTGGGTTTTTTCTTTTTTTTTTATAGTTCATGTCGCACAGAACATTAACAGAGAGTATCATGTGCTGTTCCTTTTTTAACGAAATCACAAGATGTCCTCAAAGGCTGCACTAATTAGAGCAATTCAAGCACTTTCCAGTGAGGTGGCTGCTTGGGAAATGCTACTCCATTAAAAAGAAAATTACAGAAATAAAACCCCCCTAAAAAAAAAAAAAAAAGAGAGAATATATATATATAAAAATGTTGGGGAATGGAAAACAAAACAGAGTTTCCGGCAAAAGAAAAAAAAAACGCAATAGTCCAGGGTCCCCTTCCCACTGCCCAGTTCAGCCCAGGCTGTCCTGCCTGCTGCCCCTTTGGCCGTTTGACAGGTCTTGGTGCTCTATCATGTCATGATAAAGCCTTTATTTTTGGTAAAACAAAATCCTATTTTTTCTGACTAGGGCTTGTTATAATGGCCTCAAGGGATCTTTAAAGGTTCATTTACTTTGGCAGAGTTCAGGCCAATTAAGTTTTTAATTAAACATGCATTAGGAGTACAATCTTGCATATGAAATTTCTCTGCATCTTTTTTAAGAGATGCAGCAATCAGTAAAGTTTGGCAAGCCCTGCATTAGAATTTTAAAGCCCAAGAACATTTTTAACCTTCACTTGTGAATGGCATGACTCACAAAATTGAAGATCTCCGAGCAGAACCCTGCGACTCTATTTCTTTTTCTCGATACGTTGATTCATGTATTGATCATATTCCCCAGGTTCCTCTGATAGAAAGGCTGTCATTTTAAAAATAAGCAGTATTTCATTTGTAGGCACCGTGCTTTTCTGGATTGCAAAGCCAATATATGCAATTCTGCAGCTCGACTGTTAAAGCAAGAGCATGTTCAGTAATTGATCTGTGCCAGCATCCTCCACCACTTGAATGATAATACACATTTTAAACAGATTGGTCTTAAAAACTAGAATGAGCCTGGCAAAAAAAATACCCAAAGAGATCCAGAGAAAAAGATATGGTAGAAGAAAGTGTCACAGAGTCTCCTCTGTGCAATGTCTTGAGAGGATATTTAACCATTTGATGTCCAGAACAGGTGGCTGCTGATGTTGATTCAAAGAAAGACTTCAGTCTGGTTCTTGCTTTGTGCTTACCCAAAAACCACAAAATCCTGTATCAGTGGGATTACAGCAGGTCACAGAAAACATTCCTGTTAGCAGAATGAGTGTGAAACTCAGTCTTTCATACTTGGTAGTGGGGAAAGGGAAATTTATTTCTGAATCTTCATAAACTTGATTGCATGTAGGCTGCTGACGTGCTTATAAAATGAAGGATCCCACCCAAATGTAAAAACGTTTTTACTTTGGTTGAAAAATAAATCACATACAGTGAAAAACAACCAGCTCTAACATGAAGACAGGAATGTTGTAGGAGGATAAGTTAATCTCAGGTGAAATTGCTTTTCTCTAAGATCAGATCTATATGAAAGCAATAAAGGGAAAATCCAGTGCTCATATCTTTTCAAAGATTAAAAATATCCATTTTTGAAGATTTTCTAGGTGGTATCTAGCAACACCTCTTCACTGGCTTGTGGTGTAACATAAAATAATGAAAATATGTTACCACAGCAATATGAAAATTGATTGCAGAGGCAGAAGTGGGTCATCAGATGTAGGCAATTAGCAGCAGAGGCAATGCTCACCCAAAGCATGCTGCCGAGGTGCCCAGGAGAGCCTGTGAACTTCCATCAGTGAAAACCAGAAAATGTATTGATTGGCTTTGAATAGAAGATTAAACAAGCAGCAGTGCTCCCTGTATAATTTATAGGTTACTGGCAACAATGTCACACTTGGCTGTTCCTTCTGAAGTGACATCCTTCTCCTGTGATGCACCCTCATCCCTATCAAGGATAAATGGGGTATAAAAAACTGCAGCTGGAGCCAATCTATATTTTTCATTTCAAACTCTGACACATGAAAAATAACCTGTTTTGACTTAGTGCTTGGATTTTAAATCTACCTTTCCAGTTCTGTGTTTAAGAAAAAATGACTGTTTGCTTTTTGAATAGTTAGTTTCCTGTTATTCATCATTCCTTATCCCTTTAAAATGGGGCATTTAGTTGGCAAAAACACTGGGAAAAGGGAAATCCAAAGAATTTTTGTTTCTAAACCAAGAAACAAATGTTTGTTGTTTTTGTTTGTTGGGGTTTTTTTGGTTGATTTTTTGTTGTTGTTCGGTTTTATTTTTATCTGATAGCAGGTAGAAACTAATTTTGGAGAAAATTAACAGAATAAATTTTTAAGATGCTCTTCCTCAGCTATCTGAGTGTCATCTCCTCTTGGCCTCACCACCAGACCCAGTGTAAGGAGGAAGCCCTGGCTGAGCTGCATGGAAAAGTCCATGAACTGCAGGAGAAATTTCTCCTTGCCTATCCAAAGTGGGGGATGTTGTCTGATTTCCCAGGGAAGGAACGGGATCAGCGTCAACCTGTGGTCCCTGACAGCCCTGAAGCATGGTGGGAACTCAGTGTGGAGGGGAACCACACCACAGCAGAAGAGTTTTGATAGGATCCCCCATCCCAGCCTTGTTCCCAGCAGATGTTCGAAATGATCCTGTTTTAGAGGTTTGTTCTGAGCATCAGACCTAAATGAGAAAAATGGGATAATACCCTAAATGTGAATTACAGATAGGATTAGACCATCCCTGAAGATCAATCAGGATCCTCTTTCTTTGTCAGACAGACAACATCCTAAAGACCTTTCCATCCAAAAACACAGGGACACACAAATTTCCAGCACTATCTGGGTTCAGTGTTCAAAGCCATAATTTGGTCTTGGGTACCTAAATTCCTTTATGGCATAGCCATTGACCTCTAACTCATGTTTTCTTTTCCTTTTTGCCTGCAGGAATCTTTTAGCAAAAGCATCAATGGTGCCTGCCAAACGTGATCATCTAGGATGTCAGCTGGGAGTGAACAAATACAGGGGAGGATTCTGACAGGGCTTCTGTAGGCATGTGGAGATCTGTTCACAAAAACAAACCATAACTCCACAGCAGAACTGACCTACAGCTTTCTGAGCCCAGAGGAGTACCTGCTCCTCCATGGTATGTACAGTCTGCCTGTGGTGTACATCCCAGTGCTGTATGCAGCACATCCTATCATCAGCCTTACAAGCAGTGGCCAAGGCGTTCACTGCAGCTTGGAAATACCCAGAGGAAAACAAGCCATGAGCCTGAACAGGGATGCACGAAGGATTTAAACCTACTTACAGTGCTCTTTCTTGTCCTGAAGATGTTCTTGAGATTCCTGCTCTTAACCAAATGCCCCATTCAATGTACAGCCATACTGGTTTTGAAACTGTGCTCCATGACTCCAACAGGCAATCTGCTGCCAAACTGTATCAGTACTACAATACGATTATTTGAATTTGAAACCCCACAGCGGTGACACACACTTGTGTTCATAGTCATCACTGGTTCACACTTGGGAGCAAGTTCTTCTGCAGTGAAAAAAAAGGAGTCTGAGGCTGACAGTAACAAAAAGGCTGAGAAGAGTGTTGTCTGACCTGCACTGAAGTTCCTAGCTCAGTGTTAGACCGAACTAAATCTCTTATTATCCATTGCCACATGGCATCACCACAAAACAAAACAAACCACCAGGAGTTTAATATTTAATTCACAACATGAAAAGCTGAAGCTTCATTTTGCCCTTGGCACAGTAAATAGTCTGACTGAAGCAAGTGCCTATCCTGGTTTATAACTGTGAAATGCCCACTGACCCATAATAGGCTGCAGCAGCTCACAGGTGCTGTATTCTGGCCACAGAATGAGAGGGAAAATGCAAATTTCATGAGTTGCCAGTGGAGATTTATATTCAGCTGGTTAATATCTCTGAGCTTTCTTCACAAGAAAAGTGATTTTAGTTGTCACTACTTGTTGTGTTGGGTGGCCAGACTTCAGAATGTAATTAGTGCTAACCTGGAGGTGAAGGGCACGTAGGGACCACTGTGATACTTCCAGTGTTAATGGATATACTACTTACCATTTGTGATCTGGCAGTTAAATGTGCTTCCTTCCCACGCTGCATCAGACATGTCACCATCCATGTTCAGTTCTCTACAGTCTTTGCTGCCAGAAAAACTAAATGATGAAGGCACCTGACACAATCCAGAAGAGGTAAATGTTTATTGTTGTTGCGTATCTCTCAATAAATGTCTACAGAATATCACAGGATGAGCAAAGGTCGTCTCACAGTAAGTGGTACTGGATGGAGGAAGGTGTGCAGACAGAAAATATCCAGGTATGGCATTAAAAGCTTGAACTGAACTCCCAAAGCTGATAATTACTGGAGTTCTGCTGGGTGCTTAGCAAACAAATAAAAGACTTGTTTTAATGAACAGTTCATGATAGACAAATGGCAGAAGGTAACTAGGTGCAGGAGGCATGGTGTGATGCACAAGGGACTAATTAAGAGGAGCTGTAACTTGGACATTTTGGATGCCAGATACCTGGAGTGTGGGGTCTGTGTGCTATTTTCCCTGCAAATGCAGCACCACGCTTATAATTAGGTCAAGACACACATATGTATACATACATATGCACAAACGTATATACACACAGTGCTAAATAAAAAAATGGTCAAGATCATACTCTGTCCACAAGGCTGAGCTGCTGGAACTGGTTTCCATCCACACTAATTAAGGCTAATCCTCTATAGCAGGTTTGTCTTGGAGAGCCATGGAGTGAGCTGCCAATTCAGTTATGTGGACCACAGCGTTTCAGGGCTTCAACTGATTTCCCTGTCCCTCTCATTTAGCAGCACAGGTATGCCTTCAGGATTCCTCTCAACCCCTTCTCCATCATTTGTTTAAATGTGGAAACAACACAAAACCCCCCAGTTTTCAATGTCATCCACCACATAAAACTATTAATTATTCATATTGATTAGTTTTTTTAAGTGAACAAGGGACAGAGGAGTGGGTTCTTTCCATCTCCAAGGAGAAAAAATGAGCAGTGCTTGAATAGGAAAACACCTATTACAGGATGTAGGAAAACATCTATTACAGGATGTACAGTAACCGTGGAAAACGTGAAACCAGGAGCAGCTTTATGAGGGGATGACTCAGACACTGGTCATCCCCAGAAGAGTGGTCAAAACAGTCAGGAATACAGTGGTGGGAAAGCACCTGCATTGCAGAGCTGAGGTGACTCAGCGGGAGAGTTTCATCTCCAGCCTCTAAGATTTCCATCTTGTCATGCAAGTCCCGTACCCAGGAGCATCCCTAATCCATCGGGTTCTTCCTCCACCAGCAGCTTCAGACCTGGGAGTTTCTGGGCTCACACTTGGGCAATTCCCCCCTCTTCCCCAGAGTTGAAATTTGGGGGGAGGGGGGAGGGAGGGTGCGCTCCAGTGTAGCATTCATTCAGAATGAAAAACTCTTTTGGCCACAAAAATCATTTAAAAATTCAGATGGGTTTCACCAAACGCCATATGCTACTATGGTTAGGATGAGTGGGGACATGGTTAGGATGGTATAGGATGATGTAGGGACAGCTGACTCTGCCCTGGGAAAGGTAGGTGATAAGATTAATTAATAAATGAATAAAAAAAGACCATTTTAATTTTCCACAAGACTGAGTATTGTCTTTTATCAAGTTCTTTTGCTTTCCTTCCCTATTCCTTAAAAGCTAGAAATGTCAGTGAACAGAGGTTTGATTCCAGTTCAAAGACTATTCCCAAACTTCTTTTAATCTATAGCAATTTGCTTCCCAAACCACGAAATGCCTCATCCTCACACTCACCTGACACCCTGCACCCCAGCCCCAATCAGAATAGGTTGGTATCCACAGCTGGCAGGCTCTTCAGGCTGCCCAGGGATCTCCAAGTTGTTCTCTATCCCACAGAGCTATGCTGATGCAAGCAACGTGACTGCCGAATACCTACCATTCCTTGTATGTGCACTGGCTGGGTTTCAAGGCAGCACTGTACAGGCATAAATATGCTGATGTTACAAAGAGTTTCATCACCAGCATCTGACTCAGGCACATGTACCACTGTACCAAGTCCTCCAGCATCTTCCCTCACATCAAAGGGTCCTTGAAATTTTAAGGGTCCCTGAGGTAGGCAGCATGCTCACTGCTCCAGTGATCCCACAAGGACCTTCATCCCTTGTAATGAGTCCTCCTCCAAGCTGAAGGTCTTGCCCTTGTATAAGATGTTCAGATCTCTATGCAGCCCTCAGCTGTCAGCCTCTGCCCCAGCCCAAAGAACTGGACTCTGAGGGCATCAGGTGCAATCAGCTGCTGTTCAATGATTTTTCCTTTATTTCTTAATTTCTTTGGATTGAAGAAGTTTTTTGCAGTTCTCTTCTCCAACAGCCTCAGGGTGTTGTGTGTAGGTTTGAGGGCTCTGTCTTGAGCCAGCACCCCTATTTTTAAGAGCTATTCTATTAACCCATCTTGTATGCCCCATTACACCTGGTACCCAGCACCAGTCTGTGCAGCATCATCATGTAAAGAAGCCTAACTCAGCAGCAGCATCTTACAAAGCTAATATAAGGCACAGTTAGCAGAAAACCTGCAGCCTGGTATTAGTAGCAGCAATATTGGTTTTACTGGATTTAACACAGGGAGCTGTGACTGTTGCAGGCACCAGGGTGGAGAAGGGTGCTGGGGAAGGTGAGTGGTTTCAGCCATGGGACTGCAAGCAAAGTGATGGTGGGGGCTCCTCTCATGAGTGTTTGTTCAAGTGTTAAAAAGTCATTGCCTCTTGAAATAATTGGAAATCTTTGCAAGGAATTCAACAGCCTTTGGATGCAGCCTTCATGGTACCTGAACCCACCTGTCCCTGCAAGAATGCACAAGGGTGATCATGCTGTAGTGAGAACTGCAATTTGATTTTGGGAGACTTTCTCATGTGTGGCACAATGTGGCTGATTTGGCCCTCCAGGTAAATTAGTTTTTCACTAGAAGGTGAATTGAAGAGGGTGAAAGTCATTATACATGGTTACAAATCTCAGCCTGCATCTGTTCTTCTACATGATACTCAAGACAGCTTGATTGACATAAAATACTTAAGTGATTGTTTTCACTTTTTGTATCTATATATGTCTTTTATATGACATTTTTCCTTGGGTAAATACAGTGAAATCTCATACTGTGAACTGAGGCTGAAACCATAAGCAGTTGGCACAGCCAGGCTGGAAGACTCTCACATGTTGATTAGAGCAGGAGCTTTCTGAAGTGACCATTTGCCCTGCTGACCTATTAATTTAATGGGCTCATTATGAGCAACCCTGTCAGGAGCCATGTATCATATGTGAGAATATTTTCCCCAGATATGCAGCCTATAGAGAAAGAAAATCTTTTTTTTTTTTCCTACTGCTTTGGCATCTCATTTTACCATTGAGAAACACATAGACCTGTATTTCTCCAGGTGGCCATGGAAAGATGAGAACTGAATTTGCAAATATTATATAGCACATTTCAATTTGACAATGTTAAAAAAAATAAATAAATAAAAGGAAATGATTCATATAGGCTTAGTTCACTGTAAGATTGGCTCCTTCTGAGGAGGACAGGCCTGGCTGGCTCGCACTGCCATTTGCTGGGAGTTCAGGTCTTATGAAGGTCATATGAGCCCAGAGTACCCAAGATGTGTATCTGTACCATGCATGACCAGCAAGGTAAAGGGAAGGCTCAGCCACCACAAAGATGATTTTCTTAATGTGCAGTGGTGGACTGAGCAACTAAAGAAGAAAGTAAAACGCTAGCATCAGCCCAGCCCTTGGATGAAATATTTTGGTTTTGTCTCACCAAAGGACAGTTGAAAAATATAAGCAAAATCAAAATGTTACTACTATAGAATATGTTGCTTCCACTTTAGGAAAAAAAAAAAAAAAGAGAAAAATTAATCAAACAAACAAACCAAAACCAAAACAAAACCCCAAATAAATAAACAAACAAACCAAAAGGACAATTCAAACAGCTTTACCAGAGTGGCTTATATCTGATGGGGGCAAATCCAGCAAGTAACTTGCAAGCTGACCACAAAGCGCACAGAGGTGCCAGTGCCAAGCTCAACAGCAGACATGTCTGTTTTCTTCCAAAAGAGGCAGAACTGAGGCAAAGTGTTTGGTATCTGCCTCTGAGATGGGCACAGGCCAAGCAGTTGTTTGTAGAGGACTTACCATCATCACATAGTCATTGATAACTGTAAACTCATTTTTATCTTGCTTTGTTGTCAGGGAGATAAATAGAGTCATTATGTCTCAGTGATACATTCTCTTTCATGTAGTTTTTAACCAAACCAAAGAACCTCTCTCCATTTAAGCAATTTCAAATAAAGGCAATGAAGAGCACTTAAGCAAATTTCTATGACGATAGTGTCCCACATTCAGGTCCAGCAGACATGGTCGTGGATATTGGCAGAATCTGAGCTGCTATACAGGAACAACATGGAAACAGGCACGAGGCCAATCAAAGCTAGCTGGAAAGGAAAAGACTTGATTCTAGAAGAATTGGGAGCAGTGGATGGCAGCTGCTTTTGTTCTTGGCTGCCAAGCCATTGGTTACTTTGTGATAAGCCTTTCTCGCTTCTCCTCTCTCTTTCTCTCCATCTCTTTTGAACTCTATCATTGGCCCAAGAAAGTTTCATTAACACTGTACTACTGCCAAAGCTTTTTTTAATCATCATCCCCAGCAAAATCATAGTTTGGTGAAATATGTTAATTGACAGGTTGTTTCCCTTTGCTTATAATTTCTGCTCAGGCAGGTGGCTGAGCTATGGGCAGCACTCACCAGAGGAGACCTGGCTGCAGCAGATGTTTGGGTTTTTTGCATTGTTAACTCTTGATACTTCAGCCCCCCTCTGAAGAAGGGCATTTCCCACCCTCTCCATGACCACTACATTATTCAACATTACATGAAGAACCTGTTTCAACAAAACTCTTACACACACGTGGTTAGTTAGTTATCCTGTGTTTAAGAGAGATGCTGCACTGGTGGAGTCCTCTTCGTGGAAGCACTCCTCCACAGTCATCCACAGGAACGCAAGAACTCTGCTTTTCAGCCCATTGAAGCCATCTCACTACAGATATGTGCTCAAAGTCAGTTTGCTTTAACTATTAATTGCTAAACAGGGTAGTGGTACTATTTACAAAGCTTAACGTTAAGCACACACTGAACGATTTATTGCATAATTGCAGGTTGTGTGGTGGTTATGGGGAGAATTTTCCCTGAAACAGGAGGAAATGTTGATTGTTTGGTGATGGGGCTGAATATCAGCCCTTGAATGTACTTGCAGCCTTACAAGAATGGTGGCGTTCAGTGAGCAATGCTGTTTGCGGTGCTGTGTTGATGTCCAAGCAGTGTAACTGCAGGTGCTTTTCTTGTATGAATTTCACATTATGCCAATGAGATCCCAAGCACCAACATTTTGACTCTGCTGGGCTAAATTCAGCTTCTAATTATGCTTATACCTCTGAAAATTTATGGCTATCCTGTCACAAATCACTAATTCTTCCTATCCATGCTCTTCCAAGGTAGCTGCTGCAGTGGAATTTCTGCCTGTTCCCATGCAAGCTGCAGACAGCATCAAACATCTGAGGGTTCCATTACTCCTTGGTGAAGTGGTTGTTCTGTACTGGGGACCAGCACAGCCACAGACATATTTTAGCTTGTCTTTCAGCACTGTGTAATTCATTCACCTGTTCAACAAGGAGGTTTTACACTTCTAATGTCTAATAAGATAATTTGCAGAGAGATCTAGAAAGCCTCAGAGTAGAGAAATAGTCATCATTGGATTAACCTGTGATCATTTTGAATGAATTCTCCCATAATGGATGCACAAAATAAATTTAATGTTCAGTCTGTCCTTCCATGCTGGGAAATACAAAAGACAAAAAAATGCTACTTGAAATTTCATGGTGATGCTGAGGGATGAATCCAGAGCAACCTTTTTCCTGAACAGACATCTCCATTACGTATCCTAAGGAAGACATTTACTTAGCAGTTTAGCAGGATGAGGCACAACCAGCTGTTAAATGACAGAACCTCCACATCCACTGGTGTTCAGACCACACTTTGCATCTCCAACATGAAACTTTCCTCCTCCACCCAGGAGATGGCACCAAGGCACTCACACAAAAATCATCACTTCAGTCTTACCAAAATCCCATTTTCCCCGAAGTTGTGTATAGTGGAGAAAACCGTCGAAATCTGCATTCAGTAGGTTGTGCATCTTGTGATGGGTCCAACTGAGTGTTCTAAGAGGAATTACATTTCTGACTGCTCTATGGATGCCATCACTTGGATTTGAAGTGGATTGTCTTTCTTGTGGATCCAGTGAGTTTCCCACCAGAGAATTACAGGACCATAGCAGCCTCCATCCAGGTATGTTCCTCTGTTTTGGACACAGGGCAACACCAGATGCTTTGAAAAAATATGCCTAGGATCAACCATGGCAATAATGAGACAACGTGGTCCTGGAAAAATTTCCTTGTCTACACCAGCCACAATTTAACTCATGCCTGTCTTGTTCCTCTGTGCTGTTTTGTTTTTTTTTTCCATAGGAGTCCCCTTGGAATTTGCTGCTAGTGTAAAACCTGATGTTCTCCATACAACATGAAGACTGGAATGAATCCTGCTGAGCTCACAGCTGGTGTTATCTAGTGGTAACACTAGATGTGAGCCCAGGTTGTGCAGAAAAAGGACTGAAAATGGATGGTGCTGAGGTAATGCCAGTATTAGCTAGAGCTTCTCACCTCTTTTTGACCCCAGCACCCTTTGATCTTAAGCCTGTGCCACCCACGTGAAGAGGCTCCATCCACTGAAAAATGGGAGCATCATTGGAGATACCGGGGAAATAAGGAAGTCAAATCCATGGCTGCTCCCTTCTGTCATCTGGATATATTTTCATGAAGTTTGAATATCCCCCTCTACAACATAGCTGTGACTCCTCAGCGTGGTGTGAGAGCTTGCTGAAGCCATACTTCACACTCTGCTGACCACTGCCCATCCTTTTGTGTACTTGAACTGCATTGTGACCAGCACCATTTCCATAGCAGGGTGTTGTGGGGGAAAAATACATAAATAGCAATCACTGCCATGTCAGGCAGACCAATACTGGCAAGAGGTAATGAGGGCTGGAGAAACAAAGGTTTGAAAGAGAAATGGCAGGAGATGGGGATGCAACAGGCTGGATCCTGGGTGCAGGCGCTGAAATGTGTAGGTTTTTGGAAGCCCCATATCTAAGACTGGTCTCCAAAGCTGGAAAGGGCCTAAATAAACATACTGCCAGAATATCCAGGAAGGACGTTCTTTAATATCAGCAGCTTCCTTCCTTCCTTCTCCCTGGCACACAGTTAAGGCCCACGTTAGCAAATCCAGCATCTGCCTGCCTGATTGAATATCCTCATTAGTGCTCCTGATGGGGTGTGTCACAAGCGTATATTCTGATCCAGCCATTTGTTTCCACCATGGCTGCCCATTTTGATTAGCATTTAGCAACATACTTTTTCCTAGTGAAGATGACTTCCAATTACCTTGTATATGTGCCCTAACCATTCTTCTAGACACAGCCCCTGTCCCTGTAAGAAACCATTGCAGTGGAGCAATGTTAAAAACAGCTTGAGGAGCCCATCTCCAGCATGAGGAAGCACAATAATGATGTTTTTTCATAATACAAAACTTTCAGTGAGGCCATGGGTTTACTTTTAAGTGGTGCAAAAGTACATGCCCCATTAAGCAGATGTCTATTCTCATGGTCTCCTTCCCCCATAAAATCACACTCTGTCTCCTCCAGAGCCTCTTATCTAAGCAAGTATTATTTTTTCCTGTTTTTTAGTTAAAGACAGTTTCATTATTTCTTCCCTCCAAATTCTGCAACCACTAGTCCACTACACTTTTCTACAGTGGAAATGCCCTTTGCCACCCAAATGTTGCATGGTCTGTGATTAGTAACATCCCACGCCAGAGCGGGGACAAGAGGAAATGGCCTCAAGTTGCACCAGGGGAGGTTTAGATTGAACATTAGGGAAAAAATCTTGACTGAAAGAGTCGTCAAGCCCTGGAACAGGCTTCCCAGGGCATTGGTAGAATCAGCATACCTGGAAGTATTTAAAAGACATGTAGATGTGGTAGTTAAGACATGGTTTAGCAGTGACTCGGCAGTGCTGGGTTAACTTCAGACTCAATAATCTTAAAGGTCTTTTCCAACTTAAGCATTTTCTTTGATTCCATGACTCTAAAATGTCAGATCCTTGTACCTCCCTGTATCATCTGCTTGGATCTTGACCTTGCCAGATGTCATTTTGCTAAATTCTCTGGTGCTTCTCTTCCTGCAGGGAAACACAGCCATGCACATGGCTTTCCTAAGGTCCTGCATCAAGTGAAAGGTAAAACTTGCCATGGGTAAGAGGTGACGGGTTGAGACACCTGCAGAGTATAAGGAAGCCAGAGAGGTGATTCACTTTGATGATAAACTCCTTGGGGCAGGGACTGGTGTGCTGCTGTGTCTGCATAGTCTCTGTCACCATCAGCTCTAGGTATGCTTGATATTACTGTAAAATAAGTTATTTGTTGTCATTATTGTCTTTGATATCTTGGCTGTGATAAGAATCTCTTATCACTGAATACCGCAAGGATGTCTCATTAAAAGCAACACATTGTAAGCGCTAGGGAGAGAGTTCTTCACACCGTCTACTCCAGGCAAATTTTGGCATCAATTCAGAAAACCCAGAGTCGGATCACTAAAGCCACAGGGCTCAGCAGACAGGCTGTGATGGGCACGGTCCTGCCCGGGGCCATCAGCCCTCGCCAGGTCTCGGCTCGGTGGCTCTGCATTGCCATCTTCAGGCTGGGAGCAGCCTTGCTCCTTCCAGAAATCCTGGAAATCTCCCCAACAGACACAGCAAGCTCAATTCTGGCTTACCCAACATTAGTTGAAATTGGTGGCCCAACTCTGGGAAGAGCTGTTAAATGCAAAGGAGGGTAAGGAGCTCTGCAAGGCTGGGACTCAGCTGCCCCGGATAACACCAGTAGTTCCCTTCCTGCCAGCGCACAAGGCTTTAGAGAGCAAACAGCACAGGCAATGTTGTTTAACACACACTACTTCTTGCTGCGAGACAAAGTTTATTGGCAAGTTTTCTTTAAAGTACATAAACTGAAACTGAGTGATTTTAGCTCTGTAGCCTGCACTCTCCCCCTTAAAAAGCCTTCTTCTGACAATGATAAAAGTGCAGGTTCTTGGGAGCTTTTAATAATATGTGTTTAAAAAGGTCTCTGACAAACATTTCACGCTTGATGGACACAGTAGTGGGTTTGGAACAAAGGAGGTTTCCAGGCTTTCAGGGTCTCTGATGGACAATATCTCACAGACAGCTTGGAGGGCCAAGGAGTTGTAATCATGAAACAGAGTAGGTAACACATCCTAAAATAAATCAGAATATCATGGAATAATGCAAGTGTTCCTGGCCCAGCAGGGCTAGCTTAGATGAACCTCATCAGCTAGCTTAGACTTGGCCTCATCTCTTTGTGAACATCTCCCTGATATTCCTCCACCTCTCTAATCTCCAGACAGTGTTTGGCCACCCTTGTGGTGAAAAATATTCTAAAGATCTAGGTGGAAAATTACTTCTAGGAGCCCAGAAAATCATAGAATCATAGAATGGTATGGGTTGGAAGAGACCTTTGAAGGTCATCTAGCCCAACCCTCCTGCAATGACCAGGGACAAATGCTGCTACTCAGAAGAATATTCCAGCAATAAAACTCTTAGCATTTTATCTCAGGTATCGTCATAGTTTGTACCAGGTCTCACAACTGTTTATACTTTTTCCCATTGCCTCCATCCCTGGAATCCCATCATTACTCCCAGTTCTCAGTGCAAAATGGGTAATCCTGGTACTTACCATTGCCACCTGTAGCACCACTCACTGGGCTGTGTCCACTGCAATCCCATTCCCAGCATACAGCCCAGAGTGCAGCCCCACAGAAGGATGTTGAGATGACCGGTTCAGCCTCTGCAAGAAAATGCTGTAGCTGTCCTTGTACTCAGATACCCAATGGATCCTGCAGAGAACATGGAGAAGTGGATAAGAACAGGACCTCCATCCTCTACTTTGTGCACCAGGACCGGGGACCTGCCTCGCCTTCCCCAGCAGTTGACCATCCAGCCAAGAAACTGCGTAGAGCAAAGGAAACCACAAGCTGGTGGCACGAGGGAGAGGGAGAACAGCCTGTCTCCATCAGGAGTGGCACAGGTGCTGCGACACATGGGGCTGTCATTGGGACCAGTCTCCCACCTAGATCAACCATTACACGGGCTCAGTCTGTCTCCAGCCCACACATAGCTCCAGCATCATAGATCAAAATCGAGATTTTTGATGCAGAGCTGAAATACATGTGTGTGTTAGGGGGAGGTGGGGAGTGAGGCAGCAGGGAGGAATTGCCTTTCCGGTGAGAAATGAGAGCTCAGGAGCAGTTTATGCCTGTTTGTTCATAGTGTGTGGATGAGTCACCTTGTAAAGAGCTCCTGCCCTGTCTCATTTGAGAGAGCCCTTTCCCAGGGGAAGCCGGGCATAGAAATATAGAGCCATGCCTCCCAGCCCCACAGGGACCTTGGCATCTTTTTTCACAGGGACAAGGCTGTCCTGAGAGAAGTCTCCCCACTCCTATCAGCCCCACTGCAAAACTCTGCAAGCAAAGGCTAAGCAAGCCTTGAGAAAGGATTTGGCCCCTAGGGAATTCATTTGGGCTCATTGCATAACATAGACACAGAGAAATATGCTTGAGAAACATCCTTCAATCCCAACCAGCTCCAAAACCTCCCTGCCCTACTCCTACCTTGTCCCCACTTCCAGCAGCCACCCTTTCCCCCCCAGCCCACCTCTCCCTTACTGGTTTAAGTGATCATCTTTGGGGAAAATGTGAGAAAAGTTCTTATTTCCTCTACAGTATCCACCAAGGGCTCCTGGCCAGCGCTGAAAATCTCTGTTGTAGGTACTCCTCCAGTCAAGGTCAAAGCACTCTAGTGAAAAAGAGTTCAAATAGTTGAAACACTTTTTGGGTTGTCTATCTCCTGTATCTCACAGTCTGAGTGTTCCCCTTTCTCCAGAGCTCCATCAGCTGTTTGTGCTTTCAGCCTTCCTGTTGGAGCTACCACCAACAAAGGGTTAGCCAAGGGAAAATCCAAGCAGCGCTTCGCTGGTGTGAATAAGGTCTTTTAGATGAGATTATTCAGCCCTGATTTTCTCTAGCCTTTTATGTATGATGGAAGTCATGAAAGGCAGATCAGGAAATGGTATCTTGTGCTCTTCCCTTCTGGACATTGACTTGTCAGCTGGTATATATTTTCCCCTACTGCCTAGATTTTATCTTTCATCATGCTGGAGTAATGTGTCTCTGCTTTATTTAATCAAAGACTAACCCAGGGAAGAGATTCTGGGGTCCACCTAGCCCCCAAGTGAGGAACATCACATCTATTGTGCTATCTTCCTCAGAAATCCCCACAGGAGCTGTTTTGAAGGGGTGCTGTCTCCTATCCTGCTCTCCAGAGATGCCCCATCTGTATGTTAACACACCCTGCCTTCTGACTGAGATCTGCCTGGGGAGAAACGTGCTGCCACTTCTCGCAACAAAGCAGGGGGGACATGCAAAGAAGAGCCACAGATTGTAGATCCTTCAGATTTTCTGTCCCTTTTTTAAATGACCACACTCCTGTGATGAGTTGTTAGTAAATTATTTTTGCTGTTTTCACTGAGGCTGAGGTTACAGGTATTTCACACGTGCATGACCATGTCAGGTTGTTAATGCCACCAAGCGGTCATAGCCGCAGTTCCCATGCGGTGACGTTATTTCCAGGGAGGCTACATTGAGCAGGTCTGTGCTGCATGGCAGGGGGCCATATAGAAATTGGGATGAAAGAATCGTTATTTACAACGTTCCAGCCTCTTCTGGAAGATAATTGCTGTTCTCTCCCCTGCTTCTACCCACTGATGGGTAGATGATTATGCAAGTCTGTGGGCCCTTCCCATGTCATTCACCTTCCCTTCACCTTCCTCAGTCTCTTCCTGCATTAAATTAACCCAAATCCAGGCTGAAGGGCACAAGTCATCTGCATGTGGCAGCTGTCACAACCTCCATCCACTAACCTTCCCCCAAAACAGACGAGCTCAGGCTCATGCTCCTGTTTTGCTGAACATCACGCTGACTTGCCCGGTGCATCTCCAGGATGAAATGCTGGTAGGTGGCACAGCTCGGGGCCAGGTTCTGCCCACACAGCAACATCCCTGAAAGATGGGAGAGGAAGAGGGTGCATTAGTCTGGAAGTACCATCAATTACTCACCCAAATCCTACCCTTGGGTAGGAGCAAGCAAACAACAACAGCAAGTTGGAGCCTCAGCTGGCATAAATCAGGCAAGACCCATTCACTTCAGCAGTTTTGCTGAGGTTCATCAATTTTGCATCGATTTGGTTCATGAAGCCAGTAGAGGAAGGATTTATGGTGATGTAAAGCAAGTGGAAGGAGCCATACTGTCTCCATGTTACCCTGGAGTGATAAAA